>LPNX010098209.1:115007-154575 GCA_001517045.1 Pseudotsuga menziesii | reverse complement strand
TAACATTTAATAAAAATCCATTAAAAACAATAATGACCCATGGATTTACTGTTACATTTTCAAATGAAAAGAATGATTTATTTTTGCATATCAGCATTGAAGGACTCACTATCTACTAACCCTTCAAAGCGAAATGGGCTTATAAATATTTAATATATATATATATATATATTTTTTTAAATTCACTGCCGTCGCTTAAGCGACAGCTATCTCTGTCGTTTTTGCGACGCCTTCCCATGCTATCTGTCGCAAATGCGACGGTTTTTGGTGATACGTGGCACTCCAAAATTAGTTCTAGGTGTCGCAAATGCGACGCCTCGTCTTCATCTCCGTCGCTTAAGCGACAGATATAGCTGTCGTTTTTGCGACGGTCGGTGATGCTATCTGTCGCAAATGCGACGGTTATTGGTAACACCCAGGTGCTTAAAAATCAGATCTATCTGTCGCAAATGCGACGACTCTTCTCCATATCCGTCGCTTAAGCGACAGCTATATCTGTCGTTTTTGCGATGCTTACTCTCTAAAGCAATGGTTTAAGCGACGATTATACCTGTCGCTTATCCGACGGTTGACATTTAACCGACGGTTAGTTAAGTGTCGCTTAACCGATGGTTAGTTAAGTTTCGGATAGCCGACGCCACGTGTCCGACGCTTAAGAAAAAATCAAAGTGTCGTACATGCGACAGGAAAGTGTCGAAAATCCGACATGACGGCCGTCGGATTTTGGGTCGAAATGTAGTAGTGAGGTCCAAGTGGGTAAAATAAGGTGTTTTAAACTGGGTATGACAACCATTACATGTGTTATCACCTTTAAAAATAAAAATAATAGTTTTTTCATGTGTCCTAATGGGCCCACTCCAAGAAGCACTAGACACCAACCCAGGGATCAAATGGCCTGACAAGGGGCAATCAACAATGCCACTAAGACAACACTGCATAGAATGAAGACGAAGAGGACCTGCAATTCATAAGTAACAGTAAATGTTGAACTCAAATGAAACTATACATACCTACCCTAATTATGATAAAAGAGAAGGGTCAAGTGAAATCATACCACCAATGTAACCATGTCAACATAGCACTCATACTAGAACTTCTTCCTTTGTCCTTGGAGATAGTCCAAGACATAATGACATCAAGGATGAGTTAAATACATATCATTATCTTCATTGGAATGGGGATAGAATGATGGAAAAAACTAGGATCCTAGAATCCTTCAAATTTATACCATGGAATATGGTTACTTTCACAAGATTTATCTATCCATGCATGCATCATTCTCAAGTATGCAATGTCCCCATCATATATTTGTTCTGTGAAATGCGCCTAAATGAGATAGGTCAACTGATTTCAAACACTAGGAACCACTTGCAAACATAAGGATTTGAATTTTTGTGGATTATTTCAAGGTCAGTCATAAAACATCCATGTACCTATTCAACCTATGACATGCAAACATTATTTCAACTTAATCCACAATTAGGTCAGTATTACCAATAATCTTTGAAAACTTGAAATCACCAGCGATAAAATTTGTACCTCCATGTTCTAAGTGGAAATAGAGACAACATATATTATTGTAAAGAGAAGTAAATAAAATACATATCGTCATAACTAATTTAAAGTATTTCATCCAAAACTTACCTGGTAAAACTCACTTCTTAACATTTGTAAATAGAGTCTACATATGTACCTCATCCCAATGACAAGTAGGAAATACTGAACTAAGTCTAGAGATATCTCATCAAATATCATGCTTCCAAAGTCTTCCAACCCTTTATTATAATGGGATAGTTGCATATGGTGATCGTCTTCAATGGAAATAGGATGTACATCCTGGAGTGCTTCATCGTCAAATTTAGTTGCAAATTGATTGATCCACTCTTCATAAATGGTGGAATTAGATGAAGCTACAATCGTAACTTCTTCATCAACCATTCCTTAGATCATTTTTTTAACTAAAAGTACCTCTTCAGCAAAGACTTCATCATATTGTATAGAACCTATATAAAAATATGGCTCGACCCGATCCAGACTAACCTCTTATTCTTATCTGAAAGGGAGGAAAGGTTCATGGACTTATTCTTTGGAATATGTGCGACTGGAGGGCACGCAAATGATACTACTAGGTCCCAAATAATCATAGATTGGTGGACCCATGAACTTCCAATAATCATAATCCTCAAGTATCCTATTATTTTCCTCCAAGAGGCCAATGATATCATAAGTAAATTTTTCATGAGGGTAAGGAGAACTCACTATTTCCTTGTGTTCTTCAATTTCTTCAACTAGAGGGTCTTAGTCTTCATTTCTTGGAGCACCTTCATCTTTGTCTTCAGAAGTACATTCATCTTTTGGACATAAGGCACAAAATTTTATCAACAATACATTGAACAATGGTTTCTTCAATAAAGCCTTATGAGACTTGATCTTCATCATGAACTTATTCAACAAGGATTTCTTCATGCTCTTCTGCATCTGCAACAATTTCTTCTGGAGCACACTCATCTGGATCAACTTGATCAACTTCACCATGCACCTCTTCAATATTTTCCACAAGGCCTTGGACTTATACCTGGTTTTATTTCTTGAACATCCCCTTCACGTAGTCAACAAAAGGGATCCAAGACTCACTCACTTTTGGGAACCAATAGCTACATAATAATCCTCTATAAGTTTTCCAAAAGAGGATATTGTTCCTCTCCCTGTGACTTTAAACAAGGTATACACCTTTCCTATCGAGTTAAGGATAATGATCTCATATGATCACCTTGTTTTGTAATGCTAAAATATTGAGCATTTAATTAAAATACTTTGACATTGTCCATGGGACTATATTTATGAGAGTAGAAGTCACCCGTGAATATACTTGGTAATTCATTTGGAATGATTGGAAAATTAAGAGGAGCAAAATGTTAATCCATATGTTCATCACATATGTCTTCCTAGATCTTTCTCTGTACATGGTAAATCAAGCCCCTCCTCACATCTTCATCCATATTAGGTTCCCACTCTTTTCTAAATTCCTTGACCTAATTCCCAAATGAGGAAAACCCCTTAGGAGGAACTGCTTTATACCAACCTATGACATCCCGATTATTTCCTAAATAAAGATTTAGTACAAATACTTCATTCTAACATCCTTGTGTATTGTATTGGATTTCTTGAGAAATACCATAAACATCAAGATATGCACTGATGTTTCATACTTATATTCACAAAACTGTGGAAGGAGAACTTCCCCATCATTATTATTCTCCAACTGATGTGGATATCCCCGATTTCATGAGAAATCCAATATATCAAACCAATGATGATACATCCATCCTTCATCAAAGGATGCCATATAGTCTTTTAAGGTTTCCTTGAATTGCACTTTTTGTTGATTTTGTATTAGTTTACTCGCCATATACGACGACAAGGTTATCCCTTAACAAAAATCCTATCAAAGTAAATGTAAGTACGTACCTCTTGGATTAGCCTAATCCTTGTATGGTACTTTTTTTTATTTTCTTCAGTCAAAGTCGCCAAGAGAGACCTTTCAAGTTAGATCAATGAATCTCATAAAAATACAAACCAAGAACATACATGAGCCATATGGTGGATGTTGAATGTATCTGGAAGATTCAACCCAGGAATCCCCCTTCAATAGAATTTCACCACTTTTCTTTGAGTTCACCAACAATGGCACCAAAAATGTTACCGCTCAAACTTGCAGTCCTTTCAAAGTAGACTAAGTATTCCCTATACAAGAAGGGTTAGACTCAATGTCACAATTACCTAACTCTTCAACTTATTTAGGTGACTCCTAAGCGCAAGGGAGAGTCCCCAATGGAGGAAGAACACCTACACAAACCAACAAACCTGCAAAATACACTTCTACAAGCCTTATGTAAAATATTAGTGCCTTATATGGAGTCAACAATGGATGATAAAGACAAATAAATCATATAACATGAGTTAATTCAATCTATCAGTCGATATCAATAAATATCACCACATCAATATACTTCAAAAATCCCAAGGCTTAGTTCACACTTTCCAAGGCACCACCTCAAAAAGTGCACTTTAAAGGGGATATTATCAAGTGACCTAGGATGCACTTGATGGTCCAGTTAGAACTGCAAAAAACCCTACATAAACCCTAATTTGGGAAATTTTAAGTTTACCAATGCACTAATTCAAATGGGGACACCCTCAAAGATCTGTGGATAAATCCACTAGGGAGAATTTGATGGGTGGACCATAATTACAAACTCATGGCTAATTTTGGAGTTTTGAATTTATTTAGAATTTTAGGGTTTTTCTAACAATATCATATTTTTTAGGGTTTTTTCAATATATAAAGATGCATGTGAAATAAAATGCATGCAGATTGATAAAAGAGAGATAGATTTGTTAAAATTATAGGGCATATGATTCTTGTCTCAGTCTCTAGGGCATTAAGAGATCCATACCAACATCCTTTTCTTAAAATGGCTTTCAATACTTGCAATTAGGGCATGTTGGGCCCACGATAGAAGGGCGTAATTCATATGGAATTATGCCTAAGTAAGGGGAAAATAGTTAAAGGAAGAAGAAGGAGTTGCGACATAGGAAACAACATCCAGGAAAAAGGGAAGGATTGTGCAACAAAAGAAGGAAGAAAATGAGAAAGGAAAAGAGAAGGTGCGGGACGAGGAAGTTGCATCAGTTTTGTAAGCTACGATGGAAGTACAGAGTAGGAGATGTGATGACATGGTAGAATATTAGCGGAAGCAGGCATGCAGATAAGGTAATGGCCAGAAAGTGACGATAAGGCATGATGCGAAGAATCAACAGCCCTTTGCAATCGTGGGTACAAGCTTGGCTGGAGTCGATAGAAACCACACACGTAAAGGATTTTTTGTAAGTCAAGTCGATAGCGCCTCTTTGGTCATTTTTTGCTAGAATAAGAAAGACAACTTGTGGGCTGAAGATAGTAAGTCGGCTGAGATAGTGATTGTAGCTAAGTCTATTAGAGTCTGTATCAAGTCATGATTGAGTATGTAACAAGCATGTATGGGAATATATCGAGTCTGTAATAAGGCTATAAAAGGAGAAACCCAAGTTGTACATGGTTTAGTCGGTCAATCAGTTATCCTATTAGCTAGTTCTTGTTTAGACGCTTTTCGAGCTAAGTAGAGGATACAACAGTTTTGAGTAGGTAACTCTGGATCACTGAGTGCATTAAAGTAGGAAGATCTATAGCTGAGTGCGCAGACAGATAGAGAAGGTCAAGTCGATCTAGGCTGTGTGCAGATCGTTGAGTAGGAGTAGAGTAGAGTGATAAATATAGAAAAGAGCAAAGAGCATGAGAGGCAAAAGAAGTCTGTAGAGATAGAAGAGAAGATCTAGAACAGAGTCTGTAGCTTTGTGTGTAGACAAAAGGTGCATCTATTTTCTCATGCCAACGCCAAATGAAGAGCACCTTGTGGTTTTTTCCTCAGATGGGTTTCCACGTTACATGCTATGTATATGTGTGAATGTTGAATAGCTTAGACAAGTGCATATTTACTGTGTTAATCATTGATTGGTTATTATGCTTTAAATAGATAACTGTATTATTGTTGTATTTCGAGTAATGAATATATATGTGATGAATGTTCACTGTGAATTTGCGTAAGATTGCATAAATAAGGGTGAGTAATACTTCAGTATTGATATCTAAAGTGCAAACGACCAACCAACCTTCTCGATCTTCGTTGGAAATCTTGGCGCAGGGCCAAGGACTTAAACACCCTCTTGCACAAACTATGAAAACATGGTTATGGAAGTTACCCATAAGAATGGATATATCTCGGGTGAGACAACATCCATGTCCCAGGTACTGCCGGCTGGGCTCTGCTCCGTCGGGCTGATATCTTGGGCTTTGTTGTGCTAACCAAAGAGGGGGCCCTGAACCTGGGTCGCAGGGAGAAAATTCCAACAAATGGTTCTGTTGTCGGGACCTGAAAGTCTGTATTGAGGGATATGTTCTAGCATCCCACGAAATTGGAGATCTAAAGTTGGGTGGACACAAAAGAGCTATATTTTGCACAGAAATAAAGTGAAGGATCTCGCTGGACGTTGATGAAGTGGTTAGAATGGTACATATATTCAGACATCCATGATATTTTATTTGTCGAGTTCCCCACTCTATTGTATGAATGGTTCTTTAAGTTGACAACCGAGAAAAGAATTTTCAAGGAGGGGAACCGACAGAGTGGACTCCATTCTTGATTGAGCGGCTGAAAAGAATCAACAACCCTATATCAAGGGCTATGGAATTTTAGGTAGATAATATCATAGAGGGATATATCATTGAGTTCATCGTTGACATGATAACCTCATACAGTGAGGCTAAGAGAAAAAAATTTCATGGACCACACAGTCAATATCTTTCATCTTAGAAGACGTGGATCAAAATGATCATATGTGAAGAGGGAATTTTGTGAATGATAGATTGAAAATCAAAGGGTGGCTATGTCTCAGCATAACCCTGAAGTGAGATGTTCCTAGGAGAAGGTGAAACTAAGCTAGAATCTTCCTTTTTGAGAAGTGAAAGGAGATTCATATGAGGAAAAAGATGAAAAACTTTGTTCAGACGAGGCAGTTGCAGAACAGATAAAGAAGAAGAAGGCTACAAGTCTACATCGTACCCAGACGAAGGCTCGTGTGACGAGGAATAAGAGTACCAGCCAATCTCAGAAGTAGACAAAGAATATGAGGAGTCGACTAAAGCTCCGGAACCATAACATGTACTCAACTCATCGACGGTACCAGAGGTAAGAACACAAGAACCATCTCCAAGTATTTATGTAAATACAAGTAGTACTAACACTGTAAATAGTGTACAAGGAAGTCTGACTAGGCCACATTTGGTTCCTACTATACCACTAGTCAATACAATACCGCTCCATCTGATGGATGGAACTGACATTAAGCGCCCAATATTCAATGGGAATGGGCTGGAAGACCCAGAACAGCATTGGTTTCTGTATGACGTTGTCTGGACTGTATGACAGATCCAGGACAAGAACATCAAGAAAACAAACATTATTATGACTCTACGAGGTTGTGCACTAGACTAGTATATGAAGTTCTACATAGTACCAGTAGGAGTGGTCCCAAAGACACTCAATGAGATTCGACTTAGATTGACTGATGAATTTAAGAAACTGAAGTCTGAATCATAGTGCATCACTAAGATCAAGGAGATCAAGTAGCTAATGACAGAGACTGTTTGGTATTTTGACAATAGATTTAAGACGTTAATGGCCAAGGCCAGTTTTCAAATGTCAGATCTACAACACAAGGAATGGTTCATTCCCTCCTTGTTTCCACACATCTGAACACCATTGGTGCAACAAAAAATCATGCCATAGACAGAGGCTCTAGAGATAGCCATGAAGTTAGAATCCTCGCCAGTTGGAGACACTGGATTGGGCATGATGTGAATTCAGTCGTAGTTGGCCAATCTTACGCTGCAGCTCCAGGACATCAAAAGAGGAAAAGAAGTTTAGGAAGGACTGTAGTGTACCAGGTGTAGAACAGATGGTCACCATAAGGATAATTTCCCAAAGCAAATGAATTATGTCGCAGCAAGCGCGTTGAACCCATTAAACACCCAAGGGATGCCTTGGTGCAGAGTATGTCAGGATAGAGGTCACAAGTCTGAGGAATGTATGTACTTAAAAAATATTGTAAGTGCGCCTTCTAGTCCGTATTGTAAGTTTTGTAGATCACTAGGGCATGATGAAAAGGATTGCAAAGCCTTCCAGCTGCTCCAGGAGAAAACGATGGATACCTACCTAATGAAGAATGAGGAACAAATGCAAGATGAATGAGCACAGCCTCAATATCATCCTTCACAGTTTCAACAACAACAATACCCTCCACAAAGGGGGTGTGGGAACTTTAGAGGTTGAGGACAACAACCAGGAGGAGGATTTGGTCGAACAAGAGGCCAAGTTGTATGCTATAATTTTGGGAATCCAAGACATTTTTCTCGATATTGTTAAAGTCCTGCAAAAAATTGTACATATTGTAAAGCATTTGATCACACTATAGAATAGTGTCTGTAACTCATTGCAAAATGGCAGGATATAACACTCGTTAACCCCAACCCAACGTAGAATCTGAATCCAAACCCCAATCTGAATATTCAAATGATTTTTGTCGAACCAAGACAACCAAACCTTTTTGTAGTTACAAGAGGAGGTGATGTGACAGGAGCAGACCAAAATACACTGCAAGGTCATCCGTAGGTGCGACCTATGACACAAATGAAAGCTCCGCTAGATTTTCAACAGTAGAAGGAAGTGTTCTTGGAGCTACACCAAGATTTTTTTGATGCCAATCAACCGTCGACATCAGGACAAGTGAGAGCTACGCCCGAAATATTTGAACAACTAATCAGAAGGCCGCCCACTAAAAAGTTTAGTAAGCTCAAGGAATTTTTCAAAATTTGTTTAGCACTAATCCATGACAAAGATGTTGTCATAGAGTTGAAAGCACTCATAGAAGAAAACACAACAGATTTGCACCCAGAAAGAAGAGTCAATCAAGTCAGAAGCAAATGAAAGATAGGCCGAGAATTGTGAATGACTATGCAGATAGGAGATTATGATATGGACTATATCATACTTGAATTGGGCTCAGATGTAAATATATTGACAAGACAGACATGGTAAATCATGAAGCCACGACAAGATTGGTATCCTATTCAGCTATGGCTTGCAAACCAGTCGAAGGTGCTACCAATTGGTAGACTAGCCCAAGTGTTCGTGGACGTCAAATGATTGAGAACATATGTCAAATTCGAGGTCATTGACATTATTGATGACACAAATCCATACCCTGCGCTTCTAGGGATTAATTGGGCTATTGATAACTAGACAATCATAAACTTCAAGAAAAGGATCTTGTCTTTCGAAGATTCTGAAATGAGAGTGGTTGCGCCCATTGATCCCCTTGAAGGGCGATGGTATGTTGAGCCTATGCATAGCGAAGGACAAGAGAACTATTTGGACCATCTTTATAGCATCATGTCTTCAAAGGAAGATTTAATTAAACCCATAGCTGATGGAAACCTGAGTTGTCGTAGTGTCATCTTGTGCAATTCTGACTCAGGTGAAGCCCTCGAAAATTGGCAGAAAAAGCTGCACGAAGTGTTAATGCGCAAATGTGCAAGGATCACAAGAGTTGTTCGATGGGTAGGAGTCGAAGAAAGCGTGTTTCCTACATATGAAGGATTTCCTAACCTCGCATCCTTCTTGGAAGAATTCAAATAAAAGGTCACAGAATCGCAGCAACTATCTGCTCTGGACTGTGTGCTGAAAGCTACGCCCACTAGATGGTGGGGTACTCATAAACATTCTATCTCATACTGGATGCAATGTATAAGACTGATAGAGATCAGATTTGGAGATGAGATCAACTAAACTGATCAGAAATACACAGGATTGTCAAATCCTGGAAAACATATCAAGCATTGTCGCACAGCTTAGCAAGCATATTCGCGACAGGAATGGGTTCACCGATTCATCCACACCTTGGAAATGGTGCCCAGAAGTTGGTACACTTCAGAGGAGTTGCGACGAGGAACTAGTGAGTGGGAAAGTTTAACTCTAAACGTTTCCCAGATATTTGAAGCTACAAGCAAACATCCAACAGTTGATGTTGCGTTGCACGTGCTAAAGGAGAAAAAATGTGCGGAGATAACCGTTGCGGACAAGGACCTCCATCAATGCAGCATAACTAGGCATAACTACGCTGCATGGTATAAAATCATGACATATCCAATGGATAGTGACCCAGTCACCATAATCTCCATGTGTTAGAAGGGATAAGTGGAAAGAGATCGCACGTGTGAAAATACATAGCACCCTGTTAGAAAGGACATACAAAAAAAGCTTATATAGTTGTAGCAAAGGGAAAAGAAAAGACAAAGTCGGCAAGAAAAAAGGGATAACTTCGATCGAAAATAGAAAAAACTGCAAAAATCACACTATCATAAGTCAATACCATGATTGGCACGGTAATTAAGTAAATCCACTAACAGCGTAGTTGTCAGTTATCAATTCAGAAATTTCCGAAGAACTAGATGCTATACCTTGTAGTGATAACCACCATAAATAACAAGGGTCACCTTTCTAAACATCACCACGATGATGGAATGCCGAGAAAATTTCCTTAAATATCCATGCTGCTTTCCTGGGTCGTTCAAGTGGGAGAATACTTTCTAAGTACAAAACACTCGTGCGAAGGGTAATTGTTAGGAAGCTATTGTTTTACAATCTGCATTGTTTCCCTATCTGGAATCGATGAGTTTAGACCCATAGGAAGAAGTATTGTGAGCAACTCAATGAGTAGAAACCAGTACATCTCCTTCACGATAGTTAATATTAATGCCCCTGTGACCATTCTATCCAACACTCCAATGCAGCGTGGTGTCATACATAGAACCCCAGGGAACTAACCCCAACCGGACCTGGGCCAAGTTTCACCCCGCTCTGGAGAAAAACGCAGAGTATAGTAGTCCCAATCGGCCAAAGACCCTAAGGATAAGCAACCAATGAAGAAGATGAGGAATGAAGAATCCCTAGTAGCTCCATTGGCTCAGGAGGAGTAGGAATACATTGAAACCAAGAACCTTCTACCGCCTTATCGACCACCGAGAAGGTCTGATGCGCCACCATAGTACCATCCCCGCTGTCGTCTATGTTACACTGGTAGCACCTAAGAAACCAAAGGACATGGAGGTCTTACACAATATCATGCCTCAATTGGCCAACCTCACCTTTCAAGGCTCAGACACCAATATTAACAGAGAATTGGACAATAAAAATTATATGAAGCTGCTACGAGAGTCCCCAGATTTACCAAAAAACATTCGTCCCAATGCAATGGGAAAATGGGCTAGATCAATAAAGGTTTCAAGCACTCCTATTCATGTTGCATTTTGGTCGAACCAAAGAAGTGGATACCTATGTAAAGAAGTTACTGGAATTCTTGCATGCAGACTTCTTATGGCTAGACAAGCCCCACTCAATTGATGTTGATCTCATTTTAGCAATCATGGGATTTTCACAACTTGGGAAGGATCTTGAAGAGACATTTTGGGAAGGAAAGCGCCCAAACAATATTGCACAAACTCGAGAGAAATATAACCTGGCCAGCTCTGGTGAAGAATTTCCAATTTCATCCATCAAGGACCCTGCTACTCGCATGGCAGCTACAATTTTGACACGCAAAATCCTGTGTGTCTCGAACCCCTAAAAATGTAATGCAGGGGTAATAATGTTGGCTGCACTTTGTGCAGAAGGAGTGCAATTCAATCTATCCAAATTTTTATTGAATGAGTTGCTCAAGGATGTCGCTTCAGCACAAGACGACAGTACCCATTTCCACCATGCTTGGTTGATAATTCGGATCTCCTTTACTGTATGGTACAAGCCTGTAGAGTATCAGCAGGTAGACATACCTGTGCTATGTCGAGGAGAAAGATACCAGAACTTGTGGTTCTCTCCTGATGAAGACCGACAACTTAGTACCAACACTCAATTCTTTGTTCATAATGAAGCCTTGAGAAATTGGTGAAACAGAAGGTAAGACTAAGTGGAATTACTGTCTCCATATTTCATCATTTCGTCAATTTCTATTTAGGATCCCACTATGTATACATCCAAGCACACAGAGACCCCCAGAAATAGTGGTTAGCCACACATATATTCTCACAGCCAAGGCTCTAGAAACCATTGTCTGGGATTGGCTAGAGGATTCGAAACATCTGAGGTCACCACCTCTTGAAGAGAAGAGTACCTAGTAGGATAATGCAACAATGCCCGGCAACGCTCAGACCGCTTAGCCCTAGCCTGAGCCACCACTACAAACCCATGAAATGGAGACTCAGAATGCAGAAGCTAAACCAGAATCATCACGGAAAAAGTGAAGGGCTAACAAAGAGGTGAATACTTATGGTCTGGATGAGGAATAAATCGCATCCCTGGCAGAGGCCTTGAAAAAAGATACACAGGCGTGGCTCGATGACTATTACAGTTAGCAGAACCAGTGCATTATTTCCCTTAAAGATAGACTAAATGACCTTGAAAAAACCATTGAAGCAATCAAACTCGCAGTAGAGCGCACACCATAGGTACCCTCGTCACAAGACGCCCCTGGCACATCAGAAGCCCAGGAAACAATGTGTCCTAGACAAGACCACCCCAACAAGGTACAATTGGGCAAATAAGTATTGGAATTCGAAGCCCCGGACTCCAGCGAGGTACATAATAATACTTCCTGGGTTTTCCTCGATTTTTAAAAGGTACAATTGAAGGATGTACATGCCCTACAGAGAGCAGCAGTTACAGAGATCCGGATACGGGGAAATACGCTTGACAAATAGGTAAAGCACTCAGTTGAGGCTCTCAACAAACTAAAGGCCAAAATGCACAGGACTACCTAAGAAGTAAGAAAAGAAAAAGCTTACCCATGCCATGATATTGTTTGTTCAAATGTGGCTGATGAGAAAATCTCACATGATATGTCATCAGAGGATAAGGACCTTAGGCTGGCCAAGATAGCTAGTGATCTTAAGAAGAAGGTAATTCAATTAAAAGTGCAACAGATCCCCAGCACCCCTCCAGAAGTGTTGGATAGCTTATGTGACACAGCCATGCAGGGTGCAAAACGGGTATAGGAAACAGAGTTGATATGTGCTTCATCCGTCAACCAAGTCTCCCAGACTTGGGAGACTCTGTTGGATGATGAGAAATCGCAGAATATTGCATGTGACCTCACTGTGCTAGAAGTAAATATCATGCTAATATGGAATGAGATAAAGCAGCTACCCTTGGAACAGAAAAAAGTCAAAACCGCATAAATGTGTAGCCTACAATAGGGAACCACTGCGCTACGCGTACAGCAGCAACAACATGAGGAAAAGATAGAGGAGTTAGAGGAAGAAGCGGAAAGGATCATAGGGCTAGTTTAGCATGTGCACCAGAAGGTGTGCAATGTCACGGCCTCAGTGGAAAGTAACATGACAATTCTGACCTGGTGGAGCACATGCAGAAATTCAAGGAAGAAGTGCGCATAGAAAAAGAGAAGCTGCAGAAAATCGGGGAGGATTTTCAGACCAAAATTTGTGCAATTCAGTTTATGGAGCAATAGCTCGCATGGCTCGGGACGAGCCACAGGTGAGTGTTGGTGACCTATTGGGCCCATGATATAAGGGCATAATTCATATGGAATTTTTCCTAAGTAAGGGGAAAAGAGTACAAGGAAGAAGAAGAAGGAGCTGCGACATAGGAAACAATATCAAGGAAAAAGGGAAGGATGTTGCGATAGAAGAAGGAAGAAAAGGAGAGAGGAAAATAGAAGGCATGGGATGAGGAAGCTGTGCTAGTTTTTTAAGCTATGACAGAAGTACATAGTAGGAGAAGTGATGACATGGCAAAATATTCACAGAAGCAGGCGTGTAGATAAGGTAACGGCCAAAAAGTGATAGTAAGGCATGATGCGGAGAAGCAACAGCCCTTAGCGATCATGGGTACGAGCTCGACTAGAGCCGACTGAAACCACATGTGTAAATTTATTTTTGTAAGTCAGGCTGATAGCACCTCTTTGGTCATTTTTTGCTAGAATAGGAAAGACAGACTATGGGCTGAAGATAGTAATTCGGTTGAGATAGCAACTGTAGCTAAGTCTGTTAGAGTCTATATCAAGTCGTGATTGAGTCTATAACAAGCATGTATGGGAATATATTGAGTCTATAATAAGGCTATAAAAGGAGAAACCCAAGTTTTACATGGGTTAGTCAGTCAATCAGTTAGCCTATTAGCTAGTTCTTGTTTAGATGCTTTTCGAGCTGAGTAGAGGATATAGCATTTTTGAGTAAGTAACTCTAGATCACTGAGTGCATCAGAGTAGGTGGATCTGCATCTGAGTGTACAGAAAGATAGAGAAGGTCGAGATGATCCAGGCTGTGTGCGGATCATTGAGTAGGAGTAGAGTAGAGTGTAAAGATAGTGAAGAACAGAGAGCATGAGAGGGAAAAGAAGTCTGCAGATATAGAAGAGAAGATATTGAACAGAGTCTGTAACTTTATATACATACAAAAGGTGCATCTATTTTCTCATGCCAATGCCAAATGAAGAGCACCTTGTGTTTTTTTCCCGGATGGGTTTCCACGTTACATGTTGTGTATATGTTTGAATGTTGAATAGCTTAGACAAGTGCATATTTACCGTGTTAATGATTGATTGGTTATTGTGCTTGGAGCATAGAAACAATTACAATTTTTTAGTGTCTTGTATATTGAATATGCTTAATTCATATATTCATATAAATTTTGAAAGAAATATTTCCATTACAGTCATAAATGATTTGTCACCAGCTTGTTGGTTTAATATTTATCTTTGTTAACTTGTCAAAAAGGAGAACATCAATCTTTTGGGTTTTAATCCAATTCTTGAAAGCAATGTTCACGAGGTTGTGAGTGCACATGGAAATTTTGTTGATGCATTCCTACTCTTGTGACTTGACAACCCAAATTATGAGATCTTGGGGATTATCCAGTGTTTTTCTTCCATCAATAGTTCCATAATTTTTTATCCTTGATAATTTGAGATGCTAGTCTTCTTGATATTGTGATGCAATCATTTTTTACATGTTTGACCTTCCTCCCTTGGTCATCAAACATTAATTTGTTTCTATTAAGTCATACTTTGACAATAAAATGAATATGTAAATTGATGAACATAGATATTTGATTAGTTTTTTTTAAGAGTTTCGGGGTGTTCCATTGATCAATTTAAGAAAAAATGGTTTCAAGAATATTAGTGAGATGTTAAAAGGAGATATAATTGGAATTGAGAATGCTTCTAGAATCATCTAAGACCCATAATCTTTGAAACTAAAACCATCACCCAAAGTTCAGGAACCATTGTGAGGCCAAGGAACCCAACTAAAAAACCATGATGGTTCTAAATTGGAGAGATGAATATATGTTTGAGAAATAAGCAGTGTTACAAGAGGAAACACTCCTTTGGGTGGGAGGCGCAGCCACCACGCCTCCCATATTTTTGGGACAAGGAAACCAAGGAACTTGGGGAGATGCAAGGGTGATCTTTCCATTTTATGAGGGATTTGTGGGTGTCCTCCCACAAATTTTCTGTAATGGCCTTAGAAAAATTCCATTTAGAAAAAATATAACCTAAAATAAAATGAAAATATTTATATCATGTTGTCATTGTTTATATATGTAACTTGTCATTCTTTCTCATGAATTTCAATATTCATTTTTTGAGTATCCGCCATTCTAAGGACCTATTATGACACAAAACTGCGCGGGAAAATTCACACAATAATTATAGAAAAACCAACCCTTGTTATGGTTGGAAAGACTCTCTGCTTGGACTAGTACTTTTTCAGTCACAGGGGGTTGTCCCTAGAAAGAGTATACTGTAATCTGATCTAAAAATATGCAGATTTTACGAACAAAAAAAACATACATAACTCCCTCCTTGACTGCCCTAGAACAACCAAGAGTAATGGTTATTTCAAGCTCTAAATTTAAATGGTTGAGATCAGGTTTTAGAAGTGACCATAACACAAAATCAAATGGAAATGAAATGAAAATAATTGTGTCCTGATTGAAAGGAGAACCAAAGAAAGAAAAAATAACTTCCAATCATTACCGAAAATTTAATCATTAACAACCAATAAACAGAGAACTAAAATAAATATAACTGACGGAATCACCTATTACCCAAGTGATTGTTTGTATCATAATGGATGACAAGTGACAGGCTCCCAAATGTCATGTCGGCGGCAATGGTGGTAGTGGTCTAGGTGTGGGGGATGAGAGTGAAGAGTTGTTTTGATACCATAATCGGTGCTCCAAATTGAATTGTCTAACCCCTACTCTGCCTTCCAAGCCTGAATATATAGAAAATGCTATCTCTCCAATGAAACTAGCCCTTCTCTTTGAAAAAGGGTATTAAATATTCAATGCCCAAAATCTTGCATGCAAGTCACCTTCGTAAATTTATTTATGTTTTGAAGGCTTTATGTTGTTTTCAATCAATTAAGGAAACCAACTCAAGTCATCTCTCCGAGTTGACCCAACTTTCTACCTTTTATGCCTTTTGCAGGTTGATTTTTTATCGCCAACTGCCATTTTGGAAATTTTTCGGACTAGATATTATAGCCTTTGTTTTCTTGCTTTAAATCACCAGCTCGTCATCAGTTTATTATCATGCTTTCCTATAACCAATGTACTTTGTCTCCATGTTGAAATTATCATTCAACCAACAAATCTATCCAACCGGAGGTCAATGGCCAATCTATGATTTGCTGAGTGTAAAATATGTTACATGCATATCTCATTCATGCTTGCTAGCCATTTTCTTACATAAAACCTCCAAGAGAGTATTCCCCTATAGATTGTATGCATGGGCTTCTCATTTTACCTATGACCTCAAAACAAAACATGAAATCCAATTTACACTATAATTCAGCGTACTGTAGACAATCGGTAAATGCTCGGTCAAATCAGCTGGAAGACACAATGGAAACTCTCCTCTCTACATCAGAAACCTCAAATCGATACTTGTGGCATCACTTTTTAGTTCTTATATTATTTTCATAATCGACTACCAGAAATAAAACTATGTCAAAGCAATGATTTGCAGCTACTCTGCTATGATAATCCATTGAATTTTGTGGAGGTGACCTTTAATTTTATTATAGAAAATTCACTAAAAAAGACCCACACAAGATTTTCTTCATCAATATTTCGCTGCAATATTTCTTGTAGCTGTTGTTCCTTCCATTTATTCACTAATGTTTATTCCTGAAGAGAAGTGTCATGAGGTCAAATTCGTTTTTATTTAAGTGACAAAAAAGAAAACTGCTACATTTCCCTTCAAAAACTATTTGAGGGTAACCATTCACTACTCTCATTGGCTATTGATATGACACTTGATTTGTGTAGGGGTTCTGGTTTCATAGCTATGTTTGTGCTTGTTCACAAACATTTCAAATAGCTCCTCTATTGTATGTGCATGTCTGTTATGTGGCATATTTGGCCAAAAGAGGGGTAACACCATTGTTGAACACATGTATTTTCCCAGTTCAAACTATTTTGACTGCAATGTGGGTGTGTTACCTGCTACCTCTTAGCTAATGTGTTGTCATTCATCATTTACTGCAAATATTTTTCTTGAAATAATTCAAGCAACAATGAACTCTTGGATTTTAGTCCATAGTCAGTCTTGAAATGAAAGGTTGGGATGAAGAAATATGCCTAAGATAAAATGTATAAGCAGAGAAAGGTGACAATTCAAGAAAATGATCACAAGCAGAGAAAGGTGTGTTTCTGTAGTAACTTGGATTACCTTGTACTAGTCCTTCAAGTGAAATTGGTGATGGAAAGTCTGTATTCATACCTATTGTGGCAGGAATCCAGAAGGGGAACAAGTATTGTTGACACTCTACATGATTCCCTCTGGCTCTCTCTTGCAGCTCCTCTTGTGAGTTTAGCTTATGGGACATGTAATGTTGTTGCTTTGACAGTTTTTGGTTTATCAAAGTGGAAATGTTTTCTTATTGTATGGCCAACCTGGGTTCTTGGTGATTTGTCATCAATTATTTTCTATGCACCATGCATTCTTCATCTCTGGAATCTCTTCTATCATGCTACTATACAGCTTGGTTATTGTGAAAACAAACACAAAAATGTAAATAATCACTTCAATGATATGGAACTCAACAGAGAGCATTCCAATTCTGGTGTATTTGATGAATCATTATCCCCTAGTTCCTATGATAGTAACATCTATTTTAATAGATTATTTTCTCCCTCTCAAGGAGGATGTGATGATACAAGGAACCTCAAGAAGAAAGGTATGCAATTATAAATAGATAACGTGAATCCTCAAAATAAACAATTTTGTTTATGTGGACATGAAATTCCATCTATGAATTTGTCTCATCATAGTGAAGCAAATCATATGGAAAGGGGATTGTGTTGGACATTGCATAAACATAAAATTTCACCTGGTTCTAGAGGGAGTTCTTAAGCTAGAGATGTTTAGTGTGTTTCTCTTGAAGGTAACGAGACAATAATTAATATGGAAAAGGATGGTATATACAAGAGTAAAGAGTGTTGCTCAACAAAATGTCCAACTTTTTCCAATATTTTTAACTCCAGTGATTTTTCATTTAGAGAATTTCTGATGACGGTTGCAGAGGGAATAGCACTATTTGTGCTTCTTCCTTTTCTACCCCTGGTTATATTTTTTAATATGAGTGTTTCTGACGGCGAATTTTTTCAATGCTTGTCGTATTTGGTGTTTCATGTTGTCATATGGGAATCATTCTTATTCAATCGTGTTGGCTTGCCTCTAGCTGTGGTGGTGGTTGTAGTGATTGCAAGTGCAGAAAATGCAGAATATCATGGTCCTTAATATCGACCCAATTATGATCATGCCTTGTTGAGGGTATTAAATTGGCAAAACCTAAAGCATCAAGTGGATTACTCTAAGATGCAGGTTTCTGATCTTCCAGCTTTCCTCAAATATTAATGCAAGTTGGTTTATGATCAATTAAAGCAATAAATCAAGTGGGTGTTACACAATATGGGTAAAAGGGGGAAATCCCAAGTTCTTTTGAATGGGCACCCCAGATTCAGCCTGGCGGCCTTGAATTTCAAAGTCACTCAATTGAAGTCCTTAATCAAGAATGGCTGAGAGAAGCTCACTCCTATTTGAACACATTTAAAATCCAACATATTTGAAATAGACCCTATGCACTCCAAGGCCGGAATCTTAATGACAATCAAATCTTCCCGATTATTTCAAGCACAACACCAATGTACTCCCGCAACAGTTCAAGTAGGGGTTGAAGAAAGAAGGCATTCTTGGAGGAGATAGGTCTAGACCATCCAACATAATGATGAGATGACACTCCATTCATATATCACAGGGCCCATTTGAACCGCTAGGTAATAGAAGACAAAATGGTTAATTGAAGGTCGATTCATCTATATTGAAGCTTCAATACGAGATTGTACATTTTTCGCATTCTTTGGACATTAAATAGAAGACAAACTGATTAATTGAAGGTCGATCCATCTATATTGAAGCTTCAATACGAAATTGTACATGTTTCTCATGCTTTGGACATTGATAGTGTTTTTTTAAGTTTAAAGTCATGTCTAAAATAAATGTGGAGGCAATTGTCCCAGATGCTTGGAATACCTTTAAATGTGTAAACTTTATAGAAAAAACTAACAAGACTTCAAAATTTTGTCTATGGGCTCAAAAAAGAAAACTTGGTTTACTAGAAGAAGATGGAGATTTGAAGCAGCTTACCAGTTCCATTTCAAATAGACAAGATGATTTTGCGAATAAAAGTTTGATTTCAAGAGATGGCACGATTCATGATAGGCTTGTTATTCCCTTATTAGAAGTAAATTAGGTAATTTTTTTTAATGGTATAGTTATTTTCAGAGGTTTTGACTAGTCCATTTTTTCCTGAGCCCATACAGATTAGAGAAGGCTTTTTATAAAGAATTGGTTAAAAATATAGAAGAATCGGATGTTATTTTGGAGGTGATAGATGCGAGAGATCCTATTGAAACACGATGTATACACATGGAGTGAATGGTGTTGAGATCCGGTCCTGAAAAGCGCCTGGTTTTACTTATTAATAAAATAGGTTTATTTTTCAAGTTAGTGAACTTTACATTCAGTTACAGTTCCGTCTTATTTTTTTATAGTTTTTGAAATATGCCTCACTTTTCTGTTACATAAACATTAAAGTGAAAACCATGTTACAAAAAAGGGGTGGAAAAGGACATGTCACAAAGTGCAAGCAAACCATAAGAAACCATAAAGTACTAGGAAATGATTAGATCTTTAAAACCATTTCGAACTGGAGGATCAAGGTCCAAGATGACAAAAATGACAATTTGGATGAAGTTATGGAAGTACATCTATTAGCCTTTGCTTTTTATCACACTTTTGGGACATGTGTAAAATATAAAGATGCTTATAATATATTTTGACGTGATCAGATTCGTCGACATGCATTGCTATAATTACATTCCTGTCTTTATTTTAATATTATATTGTAAAAGGATCTTCATTGACTTCTTTTTAAAAATGGTTTAAAAATCTTGTTCCTAGGGAGATTGCAGAGAAATGGCTCAAATATCTTAGAGAAGAACAGCCAACTATAGCATTTAAGTGCAACACCCAGGAGCAGAGGTCAAATTTAGGATGGAAATCGGTTTCAAAAACTACCAAGCACACTCCTAGACTATAGACCAGTGATTGTCTTGGAGCTGAAACACTTGTAAGGTTGCTAAAAAATTATTCTAGAAGTCATGAGGTATGTTCATATCATTTTTTGTTTACACCCATTAAGCTTTTTTATGAGATATTTTTCTTTGCACTATTGCATAGCTTGAACCGTTCCACTCTTGATCTTGGAAGTCTGTGAAGTGTTTGACAATTTGTGTGAATAATAGTTTTTCATCAATGATTTGGACTGTGCACTCTATATTGGATTTGTGTTGGATCTTATCTAAGATTTGATATGAGAAAAAAAAACATTTTTTCTTAAGAGGATGAATGTATTGAGTTTAATTTTGTAGATGTTTATGGCTGGCTGGAGCTATTTAGAGAGATCTGGATCCTTATAGCAGGAGCTATGAAATTGTATTTAGCATCTACAGGATGTAATTTCTTGAAACTTAACATGACATATTAAAACACTAATTCTGTTCATATTCGACTCAACGGTATCACAGGCATTTCATGTTTGCTCTTTAATTCATGTTATGAGAATCTGAGACTCTGAGAGAATAAAGAAGTACACAAAATCACTCCCGGTACACACCTAGATTGACAACAGTAGTAGCAAAGGAATAATCAACCAACATAACGTGGACAAAATAAAAGGCTAACAAAGGGAGAGTGGAAATTATCAATAATAGTTGATGCAATGATGAATCCATAAGAAAATTTAGTATTTACCTCAACTTTTTCAGTCCCTTGTAAATAGTTAAAATAAATAAATAAAATCTTCCCACAATTGCTATACATTTTGATGTATGGTAATAGCACAAGGGTTTAAGAGTTGTCAATCAAATGGAAAGCATGGATGACAATAACCTTAAGTGATAGATAAATAGAAGCTCTTCGAATGGATATTAGAGTTGTGAAGGTAAAGAGCTTAAGAGAAGCATGGAGATGGAAGGAATGACTTACACATGCAATCAAAGATGCAACACATTAAGGATGACTAAAGGTCAAAGTAGACTTGGATTACGATTAATTAGATGAAATCAAAACAACTATCAATGTTCTGCAGTTCTAGTTGGCATGGTATTTGTGTTAGTTTCCCTATTTCACAAAGTGGCTAGAAGGAGGCAGAGAGAGGTTAGATGCTGAGGGAAAATTTCTCATGCTTCCTAACTCTTACTATTAGCCACTCACCAAGTTCCATTCTTCATTTCATTTTGTAGGGATGGTAGATGAAATTGTGTCTGTTGCCAGTAGAATTTGGTTGTCTAGGATTATGATGATATGTACTATTCAATTGTTTCATTTATACTATTATAGTATGCTGGTAGCCAGGTAACTTTTAGACATTAACATAAAAGGAAAACTATGTACAGCTAATGGGCAGAATCCAACTCAAGTAATACAACCTAGTCATTGGTTATGACCACAACTTACCATTTGGACCCTCATTGAAATTTTTATCCTATATAAATTAAAAATAACATATACAAAAGGACCCTTGTACCCTTGAGAAAATATAAGCATTACTATAACTATTTTTCAGCAAGATTCTCCATGATATCTTCTTGGTTTTCAGCATCACCATTTTTGTGGTTGCTTCATACGATTTTCCCTCTACTAATAGACAACCACATACTTTCTGAATCTTAACACCTGACAACTCAGACCCCTAATATAATCCCTTTCATAGCCTAAGAAAATTATCCTAGGAAAAAGCAAAACTTTCAAAAATATAAGATGATCATATAATACACAAAATGTTGATTATGAACACTGTTAGACAGATAACAATTCAATGCCAAACTAATCAACCTTCATGCAACCAAGGAAAACCAACAACTCGCCTTTGGAATATTGAATACCACAAACTTGCAATCAGGAAGTATGTTGACAGACCATGCAGACAAGTCAGATGTCAAATTTTTAATTGGTGACAGTTATATCAGATCTAACATCCCTGGTTGAAATAAAAACAACACATGGCCCTTGTTTTCTTCTGTAAAAATGTGCATGTAGCATCATTCGAGCTACACTTTTTGATCAAGCAAATTCAAACTCTTTGGAAGTGAACAACATTCATTATCCCCATAAAATGAAGTTCAAATTATATTCCAAGATGAAAGAACTTCACCTAATGTACACAATTTTATTGTTATGCACCTCCCATAAGGCCAACTTACTAAGACCACCATGACAAATATTAAATACCTCTTGAAAAGAACCTAATGTGAAATTCCTAGGTTTTCCCAAACCTAAGGCATTGCTGCAGAGCTCAATTGCCACTAGGATATTCTTTTGAAGGATATTGCTCCTCTTCTTAGTCTCCATTAGTGCGCCACCATGGTTTCCATCTAATTAGAGATCCTCATCTACTAAATAATTCCACAAACCCTCATCACTTTGCATGCCATTACTAAAATTATGTTTGTGTATGTTTCATTCTACGTTACATGTGATGGCACTACAGTAATGAAGAAATTTATTATGGACATTTCTAACTGTTTTCTTCAAAATTTCGATAAGGCATGCAACTGTCGCAAATGTTTAAGAAGCACGTTTGTGAATGTATAATTTGATACATTCACCTGATTAATGTATAATGGGTCATTTGGTTTGATACAAGTGCTTGGTATTCCTTGGGATGTTGACACTAGGGGTTTACAGGATTATATGGGAAAGTTCAGAGATCTGGATGATGTGATTGTGATGCACGTAAGTTTGAATAGCCATAGATTCATAGCGGGTACATGAGATTAGAATGTACGGAGCACTCAAATAACTCATAGCAGGTGCATGGAAATAATTCTTACCTATGGCTATGATTTATGGAAATAATTCATAGTGGGTACATGGAAATAATTATTTTGGACCAATATATACTTCTCTCACAATCCTGCAAAGATATGCTCATGAAAATATAAAATATTTGTAATGAGTATACATATAGCAGTGTTGAGGATGGTCTAATATCCATTGCAAGGATACCTTAGCCCAACATTATCATTGTCTCACAGTCAAGACAAGGGGAAATATTCCTAACATCCGAAAGGAATCTAGCATGGATTAGAATTACATCGCTGACATGATGTGACATGGAAAATGAAGGCTTTTAGTACGGAAATATGTTTGGTAAGGTGAAATGGAAGGACATTGAAAATGAGAGAGAAATCCATATTTCCATTGTTTGTTGGAAGAATAATTTAGAGTTGAATATATCTGGAAATATTATGGATTAGTTTTTTCATGATGTTTTTTATTTTCTTCTTAGATTCTTGTAAATGTTAGGTTTCTAAACAGTTTTTGTATAGTCAAATTAAATGAAGTTTCACAATGTCCAAAGACTATTTTATTGTTCCCTTGTAAGAATAAATGCCAACATTCTTGCCCATTATTTGTTGGAAGAATAATTTAGAGTTGAATATATCTGGAAATATTATAGATTAGTTTTTTCATGATGTTTTTATTTTCTTCTTAGATTCTTGTAAATGTTAGGTTTCTAAACAGTTTTTGTATAGTCAAATTAAATGAAGTTTCACAATGTCCAAAGACTATTTTATTGTTCCCTTGTAAGAAGAAATGCCAACATTCTTGCCCAACAATGAAAAAACAAAAAAGGGAAGTACAATATGGTGTTAGAAAGGATAACAAGGGGTTTAGGATGAATTAAAGGCTGCATGGAAGCCTTCTTAAGGATATTATGGTAACGACAATTTATTGTGAGAAATTCTTGCCTTACATTTAGAAGACAAATGGTTGAAGTTGAAATGAGAGCTATAAACAAGTATGGGTTGGCATATACATTTTCTCAGGGAAAGTTCTTTTTCATCTTATGTATTTGTTTTCTTTATGATATTTTTCATTATATGGGAAAAAACTATGGACCAATTATGTCAGAATTAAAATACAAGTTTTACTATGGCTTAGAAGTCTTAGCATGGGACTTCTTTTATTCCCTTTTTTTTATTTCCATTCCTTATACATTTCTAATCATGAAGGAGCTTCCTGCCTCTGCACATTTGAAAGGAGCTTCTATTTGCTTGATGTATCACTATCCTAAAAGACTGTCATTTATTCCAACAATGGGATTGAAAGTTCATCCTCATTTATAGAATATTTTGATTAATACCTTGAGGTATGTATTTGCCTCACTCTTCCCTACAACTACCTATCTATATCTCTCTCAGGTATGTCCATTGTTCCATTAGTGACTTGTCTCCTAAGAGACAAAGTGTGATCGTAATATATATCTGAGTATAGAAATTAAGGAAGGTCTAAACCACCTTGTTTTCTTCTTTTTGTTCATTTATAATTTTATTTCATGTGTTTGACTAATTCTATTGTAAATCTATGAGACTCTGCATCCAATAGATAGGTAGAGCAAATTACTACTTTCATGTTTTCAATTTATTTTTGTTTTGTTTAAACAGTGGCATTCCAAGTGGGAATTTTGGAAAAGTTGAACAGTTGTGGGAGATTTGTTGGTTCTCTTTCGAGGTATAAATGATAGTGGGATTTGCATAGTATATCTTTTACTTTTATTTTATTTTATTTATATATCAATTTGAAAATGGTTTATTGCCTTGATTGTAGGTTACTGGTTGTTTAATTCACCTCTGAATAAAATGATCACATAAGTAATCATACGCATTGTCATCAAGAAAAATAGAAGGTATTGTTTCTAATATTTCATCTCATTTAATTTCCATTTATCTAGTAGCTAAGAGTACTTAAAGTTAATGCTCGTTCTTCTTGATGTGAAATGGAACTAGTATATTTCTTTTTACTACTCTATATACATTTTGGGTGATGAGTTGCTCTGTTTGCTCATCTTTTGCTTATATATAAACCGAAATTCTCCTTTCCATGACATCGTCCACCACTATATTCAAGTTACTTAATAATTTTCAGTCAAATTCAGATATCTTGGCATGACTCTAGATGACTCGGTAGATAGTTTAGAATTGAACACATGCTTGTCATTCCTATAAATTTCTTGGATTTTTGCATTTTTCATCATTCAAGCATACAAAATAATGATTATTAAGTTACTATAGATAGATAATGACTTACCTTGTAATAGTCCTTCAAGTATTTCAAATGCATTTATTAAGTGCAAGAAGGACTTGAAGGACTAGTACAGGGTAAGCCATTATGGATCTATATTAACTTGATAATCATTATTTTGTGTGCTTGAATGATGCAAAAATTGTTTGAATATCATCATTATCAAGTAATAACAACTTCTTAAATGGTTCTAACTCAATGATAGAGAACCTGCCTAATTATAGGCAGGAGGTTGGTGGTTTGATTCCTCCGTGCCCTATCATAAATTTGTGACTACAAACGACTAAATTCACATATATATGACTATTAGTGGTTAATTTCCTATATATTATAACACGACTAACGTTTAGTCGTATATATCTTAGTCTTTAATATGTTGTCATCTAGTAGTTTATTTAGTCGTATATTTGGTCATTAATTGTTGCAATCAATGACTAAATCTGTGACTAAATCATTAACTATCAATGACTAATAAGTCAACCTATAAATGACTAAGTGAAATACGACTAAGTTATTCAAGCTATAAGATAGTGGAAATTAGCTAATATTAGTCGTCGACTCAAAAATAGTCATTTAAAGTCAGATTTTAGTCATTAATTTCTCTTTTTGTACTAGTGATTGGATCCTTTCCTAGGTAATTTTATCTTCCAATTTACCCTCTGATCTGAAATTGACTTAGAGCTTCCAAAATCCATGGAAGGTCCAAACATGCTCTCTAGAGACATCATGAATATTGACATCTTACATGAGATATCGACAAATTGTATTTCCAATGTTTAAAATAGATGCTCATAATCATATGCCACTCCTTGAATGGATTCTCCTACTAATATGGCTAGGGTTTGAAGACTTTTTCCACCAATTACTAGATCCCATGATGACCCAAAAAATATGATAAAAAATTGCTCTGATACAAATATGATCAATAAACTATTATGGATATTCCATTGGATTAGTTCATTACAACATATCTTACAAATCAAATCATTATGTAAATTTAATTCCATAAAATACTGAATAAAATGGAACTAAAAGAGAAATAACTAGAGGAAAGAAGTACAAAATCCACACAATCACATAATATATACCCTGGGAAATCCCACTATGTGGACATCCCAGCCACAAATGAGTATTATTCCTTGCTCTTCATATCAAGCTACAAATACAAATGAAATGATACTTTCTATGGAGTTATATATGATCCGTTGGATAGAATGGATACTAGAATATCTCCCATCTCCTCTACTATTCTTTACTAGCCACTCCTATGTTGTTTCTCAACTATTGAATAATACAATACATCAAAAGAATGAAACACGTTCTTCTCTTAACATCAATGTATTTAATGTATCCCAATAGTCATATAGGGTTAATTTTAGGGTTTTTGCACAGGTCCAACTCCCGATTGGGGTTAGCATTTTGGAGCTCATATAATTTTCTTGAAATTCCACGCATGAATAGCTCCACATGTGCGAGAAAAGAGAGATAACATCGAATTCACTCGGTACCATGGTGGTTAGTTTGATAGGTTAACTTGCGAGAGACATAACTTCTTCATACAAACTTAGTTTGAGGTGATTTTTTTACTTTTGTCAAGGTATAGAAGTGGAGAAGAATGTGATGGTATATATTATTCTTATTATTTCCTGGGCCATTTCTTATTCCCCTCCTTTGAAGCATCATGGATCTCATTCTATTTTGAACCACTTGGTTGTCCTTCTTTATGGCCTATGTTTTCTAGGTATTGTTCCTATACACAACCTTCATCAATTAACATGGGATTGAATAGCATCACATACCTCTATATGTGAATTTTTAAACCCCCAATATAATTAAGGTGTACATATGGGTTCTTGGGTGAGATATCCATCTTCTTGAACCCTATGGTGTGTTCTTGCACACTCTAGCACTACCTTTGCCTAAAGTAATTCCAATAGAATTATCAGTCCTCTATATACTATATAGGGTTGAATTAGGAATTGATGATGGTTTTAAACTCCTCCAACCTAGTTACTATTAGATCACCCTCCATCATAAGTGCTTCCATGTGGATTTCCCACTAGGTTAATGCATGGACCTATAACTTTAGTTGAGAATGTGAGATCTTTTGATCCTCAAATGTTTGACAGATTCCAAAATAAACCTCCAACTACTACAACCAATTATTACATTTTAGGAGATTGATATCACCTTGATATGACTTTATGTCAACTTTCATTTCCATCACGAAGAGAGACTATGAAGGAATATTGGTATTGCAACTTGGCTATGCTCTCTTGGGATCTTCTGCCAGTTCCTTTTTTGGCTATTTTTTATCTTTCGATTTCCTATCTAATCCCATATCTGAATTAGAGCCAAAAAAAATCCTTGAAAGGTCAAAACTTGGTCTCTAAAGAAGCATGAGGATTGGCATATTGCATTAGATAACAATTACTTGAAATTCCAACGTTGAAAATCATTGCTCATAATCATAAGTCGCTCCTTGAACAAATTTGTCTTCCATGGGTAGGGTTTGAAGACTTCTTTTTTCCACCAAATATTATATACTAGTATTATTGAAAAAATCTAATGAAGAAATTCTATTATACCAATATTCTCCATAAATATTGTGGATATTATGTTGGATTAGTTTGTCACAACGAATCTTACAACTTAATTCATTGTCTTTATTTAATTTAACAAAATACTGAATAAAATGGAAGTAAAAGAGAAATAGCTAAAGAAAATGAATACACAATTCACACAATAAAACAAGGTATACCCTTGAAAAACACACTATGGGGAAAACCCAGCCACAAATGAGATTATTCCTTTCTCTTCATGCCAAAATGCAAATACAAAGAAAATGGTTCTCTCTATGGATTTACTTATGACTATGTGGCTAGAATGGATTCTACATGGTCTCCTACCTCCTCTGTTTTTCTCTAATATCCACTCCATTTTTGTTCTCAACTATATAAAAATACGAAACATCAAAATAATGGAACCCCTTCTTCTCCTAAATACCGAGTATTTAACATAGCTCGATAATCGTCCAGGGTCAATTTTATGATTTTTAATACGCCAATTCTCTATTAGGTTTAGGTTTTTGGACATTCTAGATTCATTTTTAAACTCCACATGAAACTAAATCCAAATGTGTGAGAAATTAGGTCTAACATGTAATCGAATCGATGCCATAGTGCTCAACTGGATAGGTCAACTAACGAGAGGCATAACTTCTTCATACGAACTATGTTTAAGGCAATTTTTGGACCATTGGAGATGTCTGTAAGTGTAAATTCATGTGAAGGACCATTGTGAAATTATCCAATCTTTGGTAGTAACTTCCTTTCCCTTTTAGTTATTCTTCCCCTCCTTGGTAGCATCTTGGATCTCTTTCTGAACCACTTGGTTTATTTTTTTTACAATTTATGCTTTCTATGTATTCTGCTTGTACCCAGGGTTCATTAATTGACCTAGGATTGATGAGCATCACCTAGACTTGTATGTGACTATGTAAACCCGCCATATGCTTTAGGAGTACATTTAGGTTCTTCGGAGATATACCTAGTGTGAAAGCCTACTTCCTGAACTTTATGGTGCATTCTTGCTCATAGCACCCCTTCCTTTCCTAAAGTAATGCCATTATATCCATAGGTCCTCTACATACCTAATAGGATAGAAATAAGACTTGATGATGGATTTCAAGTCCTTCCACTTAGTTTCTAGTGGATCACACTCTAGCCTAAGTGATTATGTATGGATTTCCCACTTAGTTAAGGAATAGCCCACTAACTTCAATAAGGAAAATGAGATATTTTGATCCTCGGCTATTTGATGGATGCTAAAATAAGTCTTCAACTACTACAACTAATAGTTCCATTTTAGAGAATTGATCTCACCATCATATGGCTTGATGTCAACTTTTCACTTCCATCTTGAAGAAATATTGGTACTGTAACTCAAGTTCTCTCTCTTGGCATGTTTCATTGGCTCCTTTTCTCGTTTACTTTTATCTTCCAATTTCCTCTGTGATTTGTAATATGAGCTAGAGTCTCCAAATACATAAAAAAAACTATCCAAAATTTATGTCTAGAGATGTCATGAGGATCAAAATCTTGCATAAGATATCAACAACTTGTATTTCCAACATTAAAAATTGACGTGCATAATCGTTTTTCGCTCCTTAATCAAATATTTCCACCATGGATAGGATTTGAAGACTTATTTTCCATCAACTTCTAGATCATCGGATTACCCATAAAACCAAAAGAAAAACTACTTTGATACTAATTTGATCTACAAACTATTGTGGATGTTCCATTGGATGAGTTCATCACAATTGATATTACAACATAATTCATTGTGTTATTTTAATTTCATTCAATAGAAATAGAAATAACTAGATCAAATAAGTACACAATTCACATAATAACACACGATATAACCTGGGAAAGCAGACTATGGTGAAAACCCATCCACAAATGAGGACTATGCCTTGCCATTCATATCAAAATGAAAATACAAAGGAAATTGTGCTCTCTATGAAGTTACCTATGACTCTGTAGCTAGAATGGCTACTACAGGATATCAAATCTCCTCTTTTCTACTCTAATATACACTCACATGTTGTTTCTCAACTATGGACAAATTAAATACATCAAAAGAATGGAACCCCTTATTCTCCTAACAACATGGTATTAAATATAGCCTCATACTTATTTAGGGTTAATTTTATGTTTTTAATACCCCGAGTCCCAATTAGGGTTAGGGTTTTTTACCTTCACGAATGATCTTGAAATTTAACACCCGAATAGCTCCACATATGTGAAAAATGAGAGTTGACATGGAATCTAGTAGGTAGCACTATGGTCAACTGGATAGGTCAACTTATGGAAGGTATAAATTCTTCAGACAAACTTTGTTTTAGGCTATTTTTTTACAGTTGGAAAGGTATCAGATTCTAGAATCACGTGAAGGCCCATTTTTAAATCATGGGATTTTCTTACCCAAAAAAATGCCATTTAGACCCTCAAATAGCCCTCAGAAGGTTCTAGACTCCAAATCTACAAAATGAGACATGCCCATAAAACTGTCCCTACAAGTCAATTCAACCAATATTTTGGCCATGAAAGCTCTAAACAACTGAAAAATTATATATTGATCCATTTAGGATCACCATGAGTGTTGTTCTCAATGTATTGTAGAGTGAAGTTTTCCATTAATTTATGTAGGCTTGGTTTCTAGTGCACCCAAAAGGGATTAGAATATACTTGATAGTATGTGGGACAAAATTTTGTATGCAACTATTGTTTAATGGGGAAAAATTGATGGGATACCTATAGAGGTTTCAAAGGTGTCCAACTAGGTGACAGAAATTGCATTTTTATTCTTCAGTACAAGTTACAAAACTCAAATTATTGATTTCTCATTTTGATTGGAATTTATCAAAAAAATATTTAAACATGTTAAAAAACTTTATATGTATGTATGTGGCATTATTATTGAATTTCCATACATTAGAATAAGTAAGTCACATCATATTTGAGATTTGAGTTTGGAAAATTTATTATAAGTTAAAATCCCTTCATATTTAGTTGATTATGTGCACAATGATGATTTATCATTGGTTTTTTAAATGTTAAATCAAAGTCATCCTATATAAGCCGATTTTTCCATTTGGATTTTCATGATTGAAGAAAGAAAATTTAGAAAAAGTTTTGAATTTGTTATGGATTTGAGAAAAATCATGTGCTATTTGCAACTTATGCCTTCCATGTTTAACCAATGTTGCAAATAATTGGCCAAGCAAAATTTGGAAACCGTTATTTTAATGGATGTGAAATTTCAACCTTTATTTCTTTTAATGTTCAAATACCCTCATATAACTCGAAGCCTAATCTAGAATTGGTGGTAAATCTATAACAAATAAATGTTTTCCTACCATGAGTGGAGAACCAAATGCCTACAATGAGGAACAAATGGAAAAAAACATGCATAATTTTTTTTGATGTAGACTCTCCTTGCTTAGGATTGAATCTTTTGTATCTAACCAATTTGGATTTTCATTGCTCTCTATGCCCACATTTGCTTTGACCTTGTACATACAAATAATTCTATTGGATTCCTTAGCAACTTTAAATATCAGGTTGCTTGCACATAAATGAACTTGCTCTTCATTTTGAATACATCCATTAGCTTGAAACTATGCAAAGAGTTTGTAAATATGTGCATGATTGCAAAGAGTCTATGAATATGTGCATGATCACACAATGATGCCTTTGAAATTATGGGGTGGAATTTTTCTATGGTGTCTGGAATCTATATCTAATAGAAATGTTTCTTTGTCGGCTTGTGAGCCACAATAGTATACACCATAACCAGAGTGACCATTTGTCCTTACATATCCATCCATGAAAATAGTATTTTGTTTCCAAACCTTCAACCAACAAGAATTATAACATGTCAGAATGATTTATTCTACATTATGAACTTACACATCTATCGAGGAAAATAGTATTTTGTTTCCAAACCTTCAACCAACAAGAATTATAACATGTCAGAAAAATTATTCTACATTATAGACAAACACACAACATTCTTGTTCCTCATCATAACATAAAACATAAAGTCATTACAAGAATATCCAAATAAAATAAAATATTACTCAAAACACTAAAAAATGGTGCTAACAATACAATATTATCTTAATTTGTCTTTTTATAGAACTTAAAATTATTCAACTAAAACATATCAAAACCAATAAAATATTGTCTTGATTTCAATTCTTATAGAAGTTAAAATTATCAGGTTATTGTAACAATATGTGTTTAGTGTATTAGTGTTCAATGCCAAATAATACTAAATATATTCGAGAGCGACCCAATAAAGTTTTAAGACAATAAAGAACAATGAACTTACACAAACACTACGAATAAAATACACAAGCAATTTTCTAATTAGTTTGTTAGAGAGCAACTTTCTAAGCAATTTTCTAATTAGTTTGTTAGATAACAACTTTCTAATTGGTTTGTTAGAAAGAAACCATTGGAAAGCAATTTTCTAATTGGGTCATCTAACTCCAAAGTTGAGGATTGTCTATAATCTCTTAGTCGGTAGTTGTCTCTATCCAAACTTAGCAGTTTTCTTTAACGTTGGTCAAGAAAGATACTTAGAGAGTGTTGACCTAAGATGCTTTCTATTCGACGAATGTTATGACAAATATCAAGATGGTTGTGTTATTGATAGGATTGTTGTGACATGGACCTTTTGAACATGTTAAAAATATAGTTTGTTTTTAGAGTTATTCCCATACCTTTTTTATACCATTATCTCAATGCTATAAAAAAACATTTATCTGCACTAATGAGCTTTTTTACCATTATCTCAATTGTATAATTTATTTTATGTGTACTAATAAAATTGAGGTAATAGAATTGTCTCCACTAATTGAGGTAATCTAATAATGTTTATTAATGACTCAATTTTATAATTATGTATATTTACGGTGAGATGTTTTTATTTGAGATTTGGGGTGGAATAAGGTCTATGCTTTTTCATGTATGGATGAGGATGAGATAAGTGCACCATGGAGATTGATTTTATGGCAATCCTTCAAAATTCAAAATAAACAATTATTAAAAAAAGAATATAAAAAATCATAGTAGCATAATTCAAATTCCAATACAAATACGTAATAAAAAAGCCTAGTACGGAGAAAAATACGGGAGTAGGTTGTTTATAGATTTAAAAAAATATTATTCAAAATTTTAAAATTCTTAAATTACAGATAAATCATTCAAGATTTGCATGAAGTGTTGGAAGTTGATAAGCAAGGGGATTTTTGCCCGTCAAATACACTCTATAGTTTCTACCTACATCACATAAAATAAAATAAAAACATTAAAACGTCTATATATAAGCGGTAGTAGGGGGCTAGAATTTTATGTAATAATGTATTTATAAATTTAATTATAATAATATTAAATAATTAAAATGGAAAAATTAAATTATAAAACAATAAAGCCACTTTATAATAATATATTCTAAAAATTATTATCCTAAGTAAACTATAAATATAATATGATAATTAGTTACTAAACTTTATATTACAAAATAAATCTAAAATAAAACTAATCCAATAATATTTGATATTTATAACTAAAGTATAAAACAAAATATATATTATAAATTTTAAAGCTTTAAACTTTTAAAGTGTAAAACTAATTCTAAATGGAATATCGACAAAGTTAAAAATAAAACAAAAAAAATGAAATAATTCTTCTTTTACAATATATGCCAAAAATATAGGTAAATTATCGTATCTGTATTATGCTGAATATTAGGCCATTTTCGAACTCCCTCCTAATTTCCATACATGAAAGTCTAATACGACAGAATTATGCTACTATGTAAAAAATAACTGGATGAATAGATAAACTAGTAGCAATGCATGGATAACTCATAGTTTATGAATGGGTAACCAACAATTCTAGGCATGGATAACTCAGAGTTGAAATCGCTTAACTAGAAGAATAAGATGAATAAAAAGAATCCAAATTGTCTTTCATTCTATCCTTATCTCTCAACTTGACCAAAAATTCCATTTCTACAAAAAAATTATTACCATCTACATGCTAAAGATAAGTAATTTTTGGTGCTGAACTATTTTGGTACCAACAAAACAGTTGCAGAAAAATAACCACAGAAACTGTTACAGATGAACTATTTTGACACCAAAAAATTGTTCTAGAAAAGGAGTACCAATCCCTCACTTTTCCCATTTTAAGTAATCTTTCTCATTGAAATCATTTTTAATGCTATTTTATAAATATTTTAAAATATATATAATAATAATAAAAATAAATAACTTTTAAACTAAAGTAAATAAATATAACTCTAGAAATAACTATGAATAAAATAATAAAATAAAATAAAAAATAAAAATAAAAAACCATCTTGTAACAACAAACCCACCCCATCATGAAACGAAAAAAACCATCAAACCATCCTGTAACAACAAAACCCCATCATGTAACGAAATAAAACCATCTACTCCAATCGATGTTTAATAATAAAATGGGAAAAACCCCATCATGTAACTAAAAAACTCGTCCACAACAATAAATGCTTACTACCAAAATTTGCAATAGTCCCTAAATAAACCCGCAGATGTTTAATAAGAAACTACTATCCATAATAAGAAACTACTATCCATCCAAATCTATTAGTAGTATCACATTCGAAGGCAAGTGCAAACCGCTGTATCACAGCATCCATCAAAGTCAAGTCGAAGGCAAGTGCAGACCACTGTATCACAGCATGCAGCAAATGAGGCTGCAGCCCTCCCAACATTGATATTGACATGATATCGCCCTATTCTTGATATTGCTGACGAAGATGCGTCGTCTTCTTGATCATCTGCAGTGCCGCCATCAACATTGACACTGCTGATGTCGCTCTTACTGCCTGAGGAGGAGCAGGAGGAAGCCTTGCTACCCGAGGAGGAGCAGGTGGGAGTCTTGCTGCCCGAGGAGGAGAAGAAAGAGGTCTCGCTGCTCGAGGAGAAGAAAGAGGAGCAGGAGCAGGAGCAGGAGCAGGAGGAGGAGGTGGTCTAGTTGCTCCAGGAGGAGAAAGAAGAGGAGAAGCAGGGCAAGAGCTATCCATTGAGTTGCAAAGTATTTAATGCGGCTACAGCAGGTTTGATGACTGTTGGATCTCGAGCAGCTTAATTTCCAACGATCATCAAGCTTGTTGCAGCAGCATTAATGCTCTGCAACTCAATGGATAGCTCTTGCCAAGAAGCAGCAGCACGAGGTGGCAGAAAGAGGTATTGACGAGGACCAGAGCAGGAGGAGAAGGAGTAAGTCTCCTCCAAATAAAATATAGGAAGCGAAATCCCTTCACTGTTAAGCGGATCCAGGTATCTTCTTCTCAAAGATTCAATCTGCAATGGCAACAATTAGATGGCAAAACCATTTGATGTCTGGCATTGGCATTGGCATTGGCATCCGTAATATTTATTGAGATGTACAACTATTTATAGTAAAATGATGGTCCTTGTTTCTTGGCTTGGAGGCTCTGGCATGGCATTTAGTTTGTTTGGACAAGAAATTATTTCCTTTTTTTCAAGCAATATTACTTCCACCCTGGTACTTAGGGTAATGAATACTACAATATCATACGCCGAGTCTTCAGTAGATCAACGCCTTCTCCACTTCCAATCCCATGCAAGTGAATTAAGGGGATGTGCACTCAACTCTTCATCCCATAAAGTGATTTAAGTGGATGTGCGCTCAACTCTTCCTTCAACAGATAAGAACGCAGCCTAAACTAGCTGCCCAAGCCGCCTAAGCTACCGTTCCAAATGTGAGTATAGTTCCGATGTTAGTGTGGGGTGTTTTTAAAACGGATTCCCCCGGTGAAAAGATAATCTTATTGTTGCACACCGATGGCGGCAAATAATATATGTGCAACCGTACAATATGGTTCAATATGGGTGAGCCCTAATTTAATTCATTCAAATTTGAGAAACTTGATAAAATCTATTTGAAGATAAGCATGCATTCTTTGGGTAATTCCTTTAAAGGTAAGGTAGTGGATTGAATATATATTCAATAGACATTTATTTAAATTTAAATATAAATATATATTTAAATATTTAAATATATATATATATATATATATATATGATTAAATATAAATAAATATATAATAATATATTTCTTATTAATTTAAATAATTAAAACTAATTAACTTACATAAAATCTCCTAGCTTCTTGCCCCCTTATTATATGTCTTAAAAGTTTCTAAAGTGGGATTTGAATAAGTGCTTACCTCACACACCAAAATTAAACCAACAAATCCGAAGAAATCCGATGAAATTGAGTGTGTGGTTGGATTTCATATTTTAAATTACGAATTTGATCAAATTCTTTTTAATTGATACATGCCATTGTCGAATGTTCGACGGCCGTCGAAACACCGACGACTACCGTCGGGATCCGTCTGATATCCAATGATGCCAGGTTAACGGTAACTATGATAATAACGTCAAATATCCGATGAATTTTAAATTTTAAAAACTATAAATCATGGTAACATTTCAACATGTTTGCTATACAAGCGATGGGATGCAGAAATTATATTCTTCGCATCGATTGTTTTCCGTAAAAGAATACATAACTATTTCAAATGTTTTTGTGATTAAAAATAGCAAAGTGTGAAGCTTGATGTTTTAAGATCAATAATCTTCATTCAAGTTCTTTATGAGAAAATGTCAAATAACAATATTCCTCGTCCAAACGAACAAAATCGACAATTGTTTGCTAGATTGTGGAATGGGCTGAAAAGAAAGGGTGATGGGAAATTAAATGGAAAAAACCCAGCCACAAATGAGGTTATGCCTTTCTCTTCATACCAAAATGCAAATGCAAAGAAAATGGTACTCTCTATGGATTTACTTATGACTATGTGGCTAGAATGGATACTACAGGGTCTCATATCTCCTCTGTTTTTCTCTAATATCCACTCCTTTGTTGTTCTCAACTATAGAAAAATACGAAACATCAAAATAATGGGACCCCTTCTTCTCTTAAATACCAAGTATTTAACATAGCCTGATAATCGTCTAGGGTCAATTTTACGATTTTTTCATACCCCAATTCTTGATTAGGTTTCGGTTTTTGGACATTTTGTATTTTTTTTGAAACTCCACATGTGTGAGAAAATAGGGCTAACATGTAATAGAATCGATACCATAGTGCTCAACTGGATAGTTCAACTAACGAGAGGCATAACTTCTTCATACGAACTCTGTAGAAGGCAATTTTTGGACCGTTGGAGATGTCTCCAAGTGTAAATTCATGTGAAGGCCTGTTGTGAAATTATCGGAGCTTTGGTATTATTTTCCTTTCCATTCTAGTTATTCTTCCCCTCCTTGGTAGCGTCTTGTATCTCTCTCTGCTTTGAACCACTTGGATGCTTTTTTTGTTACAGTTTATCCTTTCTAGGTATTTTTCTTATACACAGGGTTCATTAATTGACCTAGGATTGATGAGCATCACCTAGCTCTGTATGTGACTATGTAAACCCGCTAGATACTTCAAGAGTACATTTAGGTTCTTCAGTGATATACCTAGTGTGATAGACTACTTCCTGAACTTTATGGTGCATTCTTTCTCATTGCACCCCTTCCTTTCCTAAAGTAATGGCAATACATCTACTGGTCCTCTACATACCCAATAGGATAAAAAACAGACTTGATGATGGATTTCAAGTCCTTCCACTTAGTTTATAGTGGATCACATTCTAGCCTAAGTTCTTCGGTGTGGATTTCACACCTAGTTAGGGAATGACCCTCTAACTTCAATAAGGAAAATGAAATCTTTTTTATGGATGTTAAAAGAAGCCTTCAACTATGATAGGTATAACTCCTGATTCAATATTATTCCATTGCTAATGCATTCATTTATACATTACATGTGACGGTTGTGTTTCACCTTCCGCCCAGCCTTTTCGGCTTCCTAACTATTCAGATTTCTTTATTTATTTACAATATATAATCCCGACAGATTATATTCTAACAATCCCCCTCTTAATCCGAAGGGGTGTTCGTAAGTCCGAGCATGTTTCTGAATCTTTCAAACTTTTCTCGTCCAAGCGCTTTGGTGAAGATGTCTGCAATTTGATCATTTGTGGAACAATGTCGAAGATGGACTGTCTTGGCCTCTACATGATGTTGAATCAAATGATACTTTGCGTTGATGTGTTTGGTTCGATCATGGAATCTAGGATTCTTAGCCAGCTTGATTGCAGAAGTATTGTCGACCAGTAATGGAGTGGAGTTTTCTTGTTTTTCCTGCAAATCTTCAAGTATCTTCCTGAGCCATACCATTTCTTTCGTTGCTTCAGCTACAGCCACATATTCTGCTTCTGTTGTTGAATCTGCCGGAACTGACTGTTTGCGTGATCTCCGTGAGACGGCTGCTGATCCAAGACTCATAGTGTATCCAGAAGTTGATACTCATGTCTCCTTATTGCCATCAAAATCTGAGTCTGAGTACCCAATAAGTTTGAAGTCATCCACTTTAGAGTACTTGAGTCCAACATCTTGAGTCCCCTTCAAGTATCTTAGAACTCTTTTTGCAGTTGACCAGTGTCCTTCACAAGGTTTATGCATGAACCTTGAAAGTATGCCAACAACATAAGAAATATCTGGTCTAGTTGTTGTGAGGTAGATAAGACTTCCTACAAGTTGTCGATACTTGGTCGCATCCTCAAATTCTTTTCCTTCGCTTGATGTGAGCTTCATTTTCTGTTCCATTAGAATAGAGATAGGGTTGCATTCTGTCATGCAAAATGTGTTTAGTAGTTCTCCAACATAATTTTTTTGAGATAGGAATATGTACTTAGGATGTTGAGTGACTTCAATTCCTAAGTAATAGTGAAGATGTCCCATATCTGTCATTTAAAAGATCTTTTTCAAATCTTTCTTTATGGATGCTATATAGCTCTCATTGTTCCCTGTCATCAAAAGATCATCTACATACACCACAAGATACACAACAGATCTTCCAACTTTCTTTATAAACAGTGTTGCATCATCAAGATCAAAATGTTCGAAATTTAACTTCAAAAGATGCTCGGTTAACTTTTCATACCATGCGCGAGGTGCTTGTTTTAGGCCATACAAGGATTTGACAAGCTTGCATACTTTTTGTTCTTTTCCTTTCACAACAAAGCCTTCTGGCTGAGACATGAAGACATTCTCTTTCAAGTCTCCATTCAAGAAAGCAGTCTTCACATCCATCTGATGAAATTTCCACCCATTCTGAGCAGCTAAAGAGAGTAAGGTACGGATGGTAGCCCATTTTGCTGTAGGAGAAAATGTTTCTTCATAGTCAATTCCTTCCTTCTGTGCATAGCCTTTTGCTACAAGCCTCTCTTTGTGCTTGTCATGTGAGCCATCTGATCTGTATTTGTTCTTGTACACCCACTTGCAGCCAATTGGTTTGGTTCCAACTAGAGGGTCAACCAGCTTCCAAGTTCCATTCTTCATGAGTGCATCATACTCATTCTGCATAGCTTCTTTCCACTCAGCTCGAGTAGAAGTTTCTTCAAAGGAATTTGGTTCAAAGTTAGCAGATAAATTAAATTCACAATCAAATGATACATCCATGTCATCACCTGAATTATCTGAT
>LPNX010098209.1:0-114260 GCA_001517045.1 Pseudotsuga menziesii | reverse complement strand
AGTCATGATGACTTGGTTGTCAGAGGACTTTCTTATTTCAACAATTCCATCAAACATGTGGATGGAATGGCCTCGCTGTCGAATCTCCACCAAGGACAGCAGGCTCCTCTGCAACTCTGGAAGATAAAGAACATTCTTCAACAAGAAATCAGGGAATCCAGGCATCTTCAGTCGAATGGTGCCCATTCCCTTTGGTTTAAGACTAGACTTATCTGCAAAGTAAACTATGCCATCTATTGTTTCATTAAGTTCTTCAAAACAGTATTTTCTAAATGTCATGTGTGATGTTGCACCAGTATCAAGTAGCCAACAATCTTTGTAAGATGAAAGTGAAGTCATTTCATTAATTCCAAGATTACAATGTGCAACAATACAATGAGCAGAATCAGAAGATTTACTAGCATATTGGTTTTTATTATCATCTTTCTTCTGGTTATGCTTGTCTTTTATGGAGTCCCATGAAGCCCAACACTGATCTGATGTGTGTCCAGTCTTTCCACAACGCTTGCACTACAAATCTGATCTTTTGCTGAAGTTGTTTCTGCCCCCTCTGCCTCTGAAGTTTCTTCTTCTTCTGCCTCTCTTGCTGCTTTCTCCTTTGGGATGATCTTTGGATTGGTCTTTGGTGTGGTTCTTTACTTTTTGAGCAAAGCAAAGTGATTCTCCAGAATGCTCGGTTGTCTTCTTACCAAAGGCTTTCTCTCTGCCAGCTATCTTCTCTACCAAGGTGTCAAATGTCAATGATTTGAACTTGTCACTAGCTTGCAACGATTCAAGATAGTTGGAGTGAGTAGGATACAAAGATTTTACAAATGCTGCAAGAGGAAGATCTGGTTTCATACCAGAGTCTTGAATCTTGTGCATGATAGCTTTGATTTCAGAGGCAACTAACAAGGGATCATTGTCTTTTACTTCAAGACTACATAATTTTAACATTAGTTGAATAACCTCCATTTCAGAGTGTGAATCATACAGATCTTTTTATGTTTTTAGAGCTTCAAAACATGATTTTGCAGGAAATATGTGCTGGCTCACCTCTTCACTGACTGTGGCAGTGATTACCGCTAAAGCTTTCTTGTCTTTAGTTCTCCAAATGGCCTTCTCTTTCTCGGATTCTGGAGGTCTTGGGTCTATGGTTATGGGCTTTCCAGCTTCTGTCTCTATTTTGTTGCCTTCGCAAATGCCATCCCAAAGGTCGTTGTAGATGAAGGCAGATTTGATCTTCCTCCACCATTCTGGATAAGTGTCTTTGCCAGTGAGGGTGGCACCGACTATAGATGCTATAGATTGCATTTTTACAACTGTTAGTGTAATTTACAAAGAGAAATAGAAAAATAATAACCTTGCAGGTCTACAGTCTCTGCCAAGGTGAATACAATGCAAGTTTATAGCATATATATCAGTCAATACAAAATATATCAGTCATACACAGGCTTCTTTAATACAAAATATATCAGTCACTAGCAATATATGATATATCAGTCACAACACAATATATCAGTCTCAGTATCAGAAATTTTTTTTTGAATATTGAGATCGGTCTTCAAGTAGGTCTTCAACATGCTGTAGCAACACAGGCTCGCTTGATACGTAGGTAGCTCCACAGGTTCAGCAGCATTTCAGGAAGTAGACAGTAGCATGTATACACCAGCAACATAAAAAAGTTTCCAGACTCCACGCAATATATATGATCATTCTTCAACATATATCAATCACAGTAATGGTCTTCAAACAGTCTCCACACAAAGCATTCATAGCTCCACGCAGTATGAGAGCACAGCTCCACACAGTATGAGAGCACAACTCCACGTACTCAGCTTCAACAACAGTCAGCGATTTCTCTTTATTTGTTGGGAAACGATGGGATCCTTATCCACATGGGTGAATAGATATAACAGCTCAGACTGCCTTCAAACAAAAAAACATGCACAACATACAGGCCCGCCTTCAATACGCAGATTCAGGCAGTCTTCAACATTATATCAGTATTACAGCGTACACAGCTGCCATTGCAAATATGGAGATCTTCATTTTCATTGCCGTTGAGGAAGATGAAACCTTATAGAATCGGTCAAAAACTGAATGACGGCGCCGAGAACAGCGACCAAATCCACGCGCTAACCTCCAATAACCTCTTCGCCAAAAATACCTGAAACGGTGAAATTTTTAGTTGAATCGTTCAGATATGTTGTAGAGCTTCCAGCAAGCCAGGCTCAGGACACTGCCACAACGGGTTCGCCGGAAGACAACTGCCAAAGAATTTGAAAATTTTCACAGCCAACGAGGGTCTGCCTGCTATGAAGAGTCTCACAACGATGAAAAGTAGAGTCTTACAACTCAGGAATCTATTCACACAGTGAGGAGATAGCACTCTTCACGTAGGTAGATAAAATGTGGTTATAGTGCATTCAACCACTATAGATCGCAGAGGATAGAAGAGGCAGCCCACAAAAAATTAGGGTTAGGTATTCTGCACGTTTTTTTTGTTTTTTTTTACCCACGAGGTTCATAATACACAGCAACGAAGATTAGGGTTTCCATAAACTTTGGAGAGAACACTTTCACAGTGATTCAACAATGTCCATGAGCGCAGATGCAAAAACTACATTCAACGCAGCAAGGAAAACCAACATGACACTGAATAGATATGTCTTAACCATGCAAACACGGTGGAGGAGTTACAAAGAGGACAAAGACTCTAGCAGGAGAATCAGAGGAGTACGAATGGCCTCATTTGCTAACGCAGAAAACAAAGTGAAAATGGTTAGTGCGGAGGGTAGGCCTCATTTGCTAACGCATCACTCATTAATGTTAGAGCAGCCAGCGCATGCTCCAATGCATGCAATCTGCAGACTGAGGAAAATGAGTGGGCAGTCTGGCAGCCAGGAGGGCCAAGACTGTAATGCAGCCAGGAGTTATGGCTAATCGCCAAGCTCTGATACCACTGATAGGTATAACTCCCAATTCAATATTATTCCATTGCTAATGCATTCATTTATACATTACATGTGACGGTTGTGTTTCACCTTCCGCCCAGCCTTTTCGGCTTCCTAACTATTCAGATTTCTTTATTTATTTACAATATATAATCCCGACGGATTATATTCTAACAAACTACTACAACTAATAGTTCCATTTTAGAGAATTGATCTCACCTTAATATGGCTTGATGTCAACTTTTCGCTTCCATATTGAAGAAATATTGGGAAGGAATATTGGTACTGGAACTCAAGTTCACTCTCTTGGGATCTTTCGTTGGCTCCTTTTCTCAGTTACTTTTATCTTCCAAATTCCTCTGTGATTTGAAATATGAGTTAGACTCTCCAAAATACATAAAAAACCTATCCAAAATTTATCGAGCTATCATGAGGATCGAAATCTTGCATGAGATATCAACAACTTGTATTTCCAATTTTAAAAATGGGCATTCATAATTGGTTTTTGCTCCTTAATCAAATATTTCAACCATGGATAGGATTTGAAGACTCTTTTTCCATCAACTACTACATCATGTGATTACCCATAATTTCAAAAGAAAAACTACTTTCATACTAATATGATATACAAGGGTGCCCGCAAGAAGCTACTACCCAATTATGATGCAATGGGAGCGCGCTAGCAGAAAAAAACCAGGAATGCACATGCACACTTGGGCACGCACACGCGTTCCTGCTTTGGTAATGGCCAACCTCCATGTTGGCTTGCCGATGTGGACAATAGGATCATGTACCCGCACATAAGCATGTGCAAGCGTGTATGGGTGCGCATGTGTGTTTTAGTGCGTATGCTTTAAACATGCACGTGTGCATCCCTGTGTTTAAAAAAAATAGTGAACAGTTTATTCCACTCACAATCTATGAGCGCACAATCTACGAATTTTAAAAACATCAAATATCCAACGAATTTTAAATTTTAAAAACTATAAATCATGGTAACATTTTGACATGTTTGCTATACAAGCGATGGGATGCAAAAATTATATTCTTCACACGGACTGTTTTTCGTAAAAGAATACACAACTATTTAAAGTGTTTTTGTGATTAAAAATAGTGAAGTGTGAAGCTTGATGTTTTAAGATCAATAATCTTCATTCAAATTCTTTACGAGAAAATGTCAAATAACAATATTCCTGGTACAAACGAACAAAATCGACAATTGTTTGCTAGATTGTGGAATGGACTGAAAAGAAAGGGTGATGGGAAATTAAATGGAAAAAACCCAGCCACAAACGAGGTTATGCCTTTCTCTTCATATCAAAATGCAAATGCAAATAAAATGGTACTCTCTATGGATTTACTTATGACTATGTGGCTAGAATGGATACTACAGGGTCTCATACCTCCTTTGTTTTTCTCTAATATCCACTCCTTTGTTGTTCTCAACTATAGAAAAATATGAAACATCAAAATAATGGGACCCCTTCTTCTCTTAAATACCGAGTATTTAAGATAGCCCGATAATCATCTAGGGTCAATTTTACGATTTTTTCATACCCCAATTCTCGATTAGGTTTCGGTTTTTGGACATTCTATATTTTTTTTGAAACTCCACATGTGTGAGAAAATAGGGCTAACATGTAATCGAATCGATACCATAGTGCTCAACTGGATAGTTCAACTAACGAGAGGCATAACTTCTTCATACGAACTCTGTAGAAGGCAATTTTTGGACCGTTGGAGATATCTCCAAGTGTAAATTCATGTGAAGGCCCATTTTGAAATTATTGGAGCTTTGGTATTATTTTCGTTACCATTCTAGTTATTATTCCCCTCCTTGGTAGCATCTTGTATCTCTCTCTGCTTTGAACCACTTGGATGCTTTTTTTGTTACAGTTTATCCTTTCTAGGTATTTTTCTTATACACGGGGTTCATTAATTGACCTGGGATTGATGAGCATCACCTAGCTCTGTATGTGACTATGTAAACCCGCTAGATACTTCAAGAGTACATTTAGGTTCTTCAGTGATATACCTAGTGTGACATACTACTTCCTGAACTTTATGATGCATTCTTGCTCATTGCACCCCTTCCTTTCCTAAAGTAATGGAAATACATCCGCTGGTCCTCTACATGCCTGATAGGATAAAAAACAGACTTGATGATGGATTTCAAGTCCTTCCACTTAGTTTATAATGGATCACATTCTAGCCTAAGTTCTTCGGTGTGGATTTCACACCTAGTTAGGGAATGACCCTCTAACTTCAATAAGGAAAATGAGATCTTTTTTATGGATGTTAAAAGAAGCCTTCAACTACTACAACTAATAGTTCCATTTTAGAGAATTGATCTCACCTTAATATGGATTGATGTCAACTTTTCGCTTCCATATTGAAGAAAGATTGGGAAGGAATATTGGTACTGGAACTCAAGTTCACTCTCTTGGGATATTTCGTTGGCTCCTTTTCTCAGTTACTTTTATCTTCTAAATTCCTCTATGATTTGAAATATGAGTTAGAGTCTCCAAAATACATAAAAAACCTATCCAAAATTTATCGATCTATCATGAGGATCGAAATCTTGCATGAGATATCAACAACTTGTATTTCCAATATTAAAAATGGGTGTTCATAATCGGTTTTTTCTCCTTAATCAAATATTTCCACCATGGATAGGATTTGAAGACTCTTTTTCCATCAACTACTACATCATGTGATTACCCATAATTTCAAAAGAAAAACTACTTTCATACTAATATGATATACAAGGGTTCCCGAAAGAAGCTGCTACCCAATTATGATGCAATGGGAGCACACTAGCAGAAAAAAACCAGAAATGCGCATGCACACTTGGGCGTGCACACGCATTCCTGCTTCAGTAATGGCGAACCTCCATGTCATCATGTCGATGTGGACAATAGGATCGTGTACCCGCACATAAGCACGTGCACGCATGTATGGGTGCGCATGTGTGTTTTAGTACGTATGCTTTAAACATGCATGCGTGCATCCCTGTGTTTAAAAAAAACAGTGAACAGTTTATTCCACTCACAATCCGTGAGCGCGCAAGCTACCCGAAAACAACACCCTCATAGGCCAAAACAACACCCACGGAGCCCAAAACAAGTGTCCAAGCACCCCAAAACGACACCCACAGCTGTTGGAATAAGGTAGGTGGATTAGGATTTGAATTTTGTTGTTTTTTTTTGTTTTTTTTTTTAATGTTTTTCATTATTTTTCAAATAAAATATAAAATTAAAAAAAAAATTGGAAATGAATTGAAATGGAACAAATTTGATATTGCAGATACATTACCTCTACCATAATGAAAAATTCCAATGAACCATCCCAACAAAGGAGTGAAACAAACCAATCAGAGGACCCAATAAACCCTGAATTAAACGAAGAAAACCCCAAAGATGGATTTGGTGAACCACCAAAAAACCCCAAAGATGAATTACATGGGGATTTAAACCAGTTAAGTATATTGAGTGATGAACTGAAGAACACCAGGGAACCCTCTCGGGTTTCCCTCGCCACAATACTACAAAACATAATCGAGCCTATCAACATTGCCCACATTGAGATAACCAATTTGAGCGAATATAGGGCTCGAATGAGAGAACATTATGCCACGGGTATGTCCAAAGAAGATATAAAAAAATTAAATATCACAAAATCCAAACTGTGGAGCAAATTTACAGATTTGAGAACGAAACAACCTCTATATGTGAGGAAGAGGTGAGTTTGCATGGACTGGTTTAATTACTAGCCATGGAGAGAAATTGGAGGAATAGATGGTTCATGGTTTTTTACAAGCCTCCATGCAACAATATCGAGGTCCCACAGTATTTTCTCAAGAAATTGTGGATCAAGTTTGTGTTAGAAAATAGGGCTAGCATGTAATCGACTTGATACCATAGTGCTCAACTGGATAGTTCAACTAACAAGAGGCATAACTTCTTCATACGAACTCTGTATAAGGCAATTTTTGGACTGTTGGAGATGTCTCCAAGTGTAAATTCATACGAAAGCCCATTGTGAAATTATCGGATCTTTAGTATTATTTTCCTTTCCATTTTAGTTATTCTTCCCTTCCTTGGTAGCATCTTGTATCTCTCACTGCTTTGAACCACTTGGATGCTTTTTTTGTTACAGTTTATCCTTTCTAGGTATTTTGCTTATACACAGGGTTCATTAATTGACCTTGGATTGATGAGCATCACCTAGATCTGTATGTGACTATGTAAACCCGCTAGACACTTCAAGAGTACATTTAGGTTCTGTTGGAGCCTAGAAAATCGCAAGTAACAACAGTAGGGATTCTCCCCAATAAATGTTCTCAATTAGCTCGTTATTGTTTGGTATGGGGAATCCGTCTGGTTTACGGTCCGGCTACCGTAGGTCAAGTAACGATTAAATTACTTTACTGGTTAAGGCCCGGTCCACCGTGTATATTTTTTTTAGTTTTTTAATGTTTAAGTATGATGTGCAAGTGCCTAACTAAATGCAAACGATAGAGATAACGAGGAGGGTCACAATGTGATGCACGGGTTCTTACCACTCGTCTTACCTCTCTCACTTCTAAATCACAAACAGAAAGAATCTAACTAAGACTCACTAACCTATCCCTAGGGAGCGAAACTGTAATTAATTGTGAGTAATGTATTGTATTGCATGCATAAAGAAAATCACAGATAGTTGTTAACACTTCTAAACACATGAATATCAATAGAAAGATAAACAACAAGATAGCTTATTGTTAATTAAAACATTCCTTACTCAATGTGGAAATTTCACAAAATAAATTGGAGCACATTCATAACATGAAAGAATTCAATAGGCTAGAACGATCTCACAGTTCATGGAAACAAGCTGAAAAAGAAATAGTTCATATCCAACCAGCCCATAGCAAACATTTGAAAATCCACATAACTTTCTCCAGTAGAAACATATAACTCTTTATTGTAAAATGAATTAGTTATTCTTACAATACTTCCTCAAGATAATCTTGAAAAAAGGTCCTTTACTATCTAGAACTCTTCTATACTTATACAAAAGCAAAAAACTCTTGGGTTGCCCCTCATTGTCTCTTGAGCTTCCCCGACCTTTCTTTTCCAAAATTTTGTCCTGTAGCTTATGCACAAAATTAATACAATATATTACATTTTTAATCAATATTCCCAAAACATTTTATGAGGAAGGCCCAGCTTGCTCGTGGGTGAACGTTTTCCATGCATTAGCATCTGATGCTATGAATTCAAACCCAGAAGGCTCAAGGAATCGAATGCTAATATCGTACTTGGCAGCTTGGGTCTTCACACCCTCTACTCTAGCAGGAATCAGGTGCAGCTGGTCCTCTAATAAGTGTATGCTCACGGCCGCATGTGCTACTGCATTTTTCAATATCCATTAGTCCAAGTCCTTGACCTACTGGATTTCTTATTCATTTTCTTTGTATCTATCCTGTAAATGTTTTAGAAACAGTTCATGTTCAGGTAGCACCTCCAATCTCTTCTCAACAGAAGTCTGACACCGATTATATGTGAAGAGCACTCTCCTGCAAAATTCAGCACAAGCAATCTTTGTCTTCTTTACTGTCTTTTTAAATTCCTCTGCGACATTAATGGTGAATTCCATTAACTCATATTCTTGCTTCAATGTTTGCTGATCTTTAACGGCTAGGTCTATGGGAGATTCTTTATCGGTTTCTACCCAAACCATTCTTCCCTTTAGAATTTCCAATATATCCTGAGTCCTATCCAGAAAATATGAAGTGGTATTTACAATCTCTTCTAGCCTAGTGTCTATCTGCAAAAATTTGCATCTTTCATCTTCTAGCTATACTTGTATTTGATGGATCATTTTCCTAAGAATCAAAACATGCTCCTTTAAGGGTCGGATGTCAGCTTTCAGCTCCATAGCACTCTTTAGTGATGCAGTCAATGAATTTTTCTATTCTTCTAAGGTTGCTATATGCATCTGATATTGCTTCTCCTTTTCTTCTACAGTAGCCTTCTCTATTTCCAGCTCGGTAACCTTGCTCTCCAACTTGTTATTTTCTTCATTTAAATTTCCACATGATAGCTGAAGATTATCCTTTTCAGTATTTAAACTCTGATGCTCCAGCTGAAGCTTTTGTAACTCTACCAAGGTAACTTGATAACTCTTCTCTGTATTTTCTGCAGATATTGCTAAAGCATCCTTATCTGCTTGCAGATTTTGGCATTATGTCCTTGAAACCTTGACTTCACCTATCATGTCTTCATATTTTCTCTTTAGCTTCTAGCTTTCATCCCTTTCCTTCTTTAAGGTTTCCTTCAGCTGAGCTACATTCTTCTGTGACTGCTCCATATCAGTCATGATCATGTCCATGTTGTCTTCAGTTGCTAAGAATAAAGCTACCCCGACTCTTGCTATCAACCATGGATCCTTGTGAGTACCATGTACTACTGTCTTGTATGTCACCGTCTTCCCTAGCTTTCCTCCAGTATCTACCTTTTTCTTGGTCCTCTTGACAATCCTTTTCTTCTCTTTGTCATAAAATATAGTATTAAAATCAGGTACTTCCTCCCCTTCGATAGGCATGAAAGGAATCAAATCAAATTCAGAAATTGAAACTTTTCGTAACATATTGCCAGAAGGGACAGCAGACTCTAAGGGATCAAGATCGGACCGTCCTTGTTCTTGATTTGTAGGATCTTGAACTTCATGTACATCAACTTGCTCTGTGGGTTGCTTCTCCTTTTGGGATTCTGTTAGCCTGAAGCCCTCACTTTCTGCATGTTTCTTCTTTATCTCAACTTCTTCTTTTCTTTTCTTTTCTTCTTCTTCCCTCTTAGTTGCTTCTTCAGCGGCTCATTTCTTTTCTTATTCTTCAATCCTTAACCAATTTTCTACTTCCTGTACCAATCTGCTAGCATCTTCTTCTCTTTTCTTGGCTTCTTCTTCTTCTAGCTTCTTAGCTTTTTCTGAAGTCTTGCCTTTTCCACCCATAGTTGTTATCTTTTGCTTGAACCTTTTTCTCGAGGGTTGTTATGTTTTTTGCATTGCGGAATGTCTCCTCACCTTTGTCCCAAAAGTCAGTGTACTCAAAACGGATTCCAGCTTCTTTGTAGTAATCAGCTACTTTATTGTGGGAATCATTTCTATAAAAATTTATTTCTCCAAAGTGAAAATATTCTAATTCTTTAACAAAATCTGTTGCCTACTTTACCCTTGAAAACTTATAGCTTCCAATGAAGAAAGGTACTGCAGGGTACACTGCTTTCTTATGTTCAAACAAAAAATTTCCTACTCCATCAATGTACAACTGTCTGACTGCCTCCTTATGGAGTACATAATCTGTAGCATATTTTGGGAGCAGAGAAGGATATCTGGAACCACCATACATCCTCACATACAACCCATCGTCTGTCAAATAATAATCCTCGAATTCTTGTATGACCTTAAATGCTTCTTCGGACATGCAATTACATTCAGTTAGGAAAATCAAAGTATATAGGGGCATAATGAAATGCTCACAAATCTCCCTATAATAACTGTAATACCTATGTGCCCAAAAATATTTATAAGCTATGTATACTGGGGTTCTATCCTTCTCCCAATTGCATTTCAAAGCAGGGAAAGCTTGGGTGCACAATATGCAATCAATTAGAATAGAACTCATATAGAATTCAGATTTCTTTTGAGATACTCCTCCCAAGGCTACACTTATACATGCTGAAACGTTGTTCGACACTATAATGGTCCAGTTGAAGATAGTTCCTTATGTAGCAATGAAAACGATAACCGGCATCAAACCTATCTTGAAACTTTTTCCATTTGCTCGACCAAAAATCATGTTAAGCATCAAAGCAATAAATCTGTAAGGAGCTCAAAGAGTTGAGGTATCATATTCTCTCGAAGGTCTGGTTTTGAAATTCTTCCCTGGGATCATCATCCTCTTTACCGTCTCTACCGGGTCCTGACCTACCTCCTTTAGCCAACTTTCCGTTAGATATACATGTGGTGAAGGTAGATGGTATGCCATAGACACGTAGGCAGAGTTGTATGCACCATAGCCTTTCTTTGCAATGTTTTCTAAGATCATTTTCGTCACATCTTCCCTGGGAAGAATCCAACCTATTACCTCTGAGCAGGGAAACAAGTCGGGCCTAGTAGCCACTTTCATCAAAGCTGACTTTTCAATGTTAGCATAAATTGTCAATTCTTCAAACCCAGCATTAGGTACATTCTGGTTTGAGATCATTCTGAATATTTCTCCCCATTTGTAGTTTGGTTCAACTCCAGTGGTGGCTTTGGTGTCTTCATAGATGAACTCTACCTTGATTATTATTTCTACCTTGGGCTCCTCTTCAGCCACCTGAGCTTTCTTCTTCTGTCTCTTTGGCATGTTGTTATTATAGAAATCAACCTGTAACAGTCAAACAACATGTTTTAGGCTAACTAAGCTCTAGTAAGTGCTATAGCAATAAATAAGAAAATATACATATCTATTCACCTCTTCAACATGCATGCTGTTAAATTAGGTTAAACACAGTCTTTATGAATGAATGATTTACAAGAAAACCCTATAATAATGTTGCTTCCTAAATCCGCCTAAGCTTCATTATCTCAAAACCCCAGTCTAGAAATTCTCCTTCAATTCATACAGGAACTCCTCATCAAACTCACTCCACTGCTAAATCTCAACACCACTCTCAAAAGTACTCAAATCGCTCTATTGAACCTCCAAAACCCTGCGCAGAAAACCATCTTCAAAAACTCCTAACCGACTAAAAAAACCCTCCTGAGTCCCACAGGAAACTGTCATTGTAAGAAAAACAACTTTTTAACCCTCGGCCAATCATGAAAAGACCAAGAATAGGGTGGTGCAGATGGCAAAACGCCTGTTTGCACCATGCCCTAACAACTTGCGCAAGAAATGCAGGCGCATACATAACGCTTCAACGGCAAACAGACTCAAACCCCCTATGAAGTGAAAACTCAACAATGGGCTAAGCCCCTTAGTGATGTAAAATATCCATAAGAAGGCAAAAATCCTAACCCCCTATGCGGAAAACCTAACCTCCAATGCACTAATGGTTCAAAACCAACCAACAATACCCAAAGTAATAAGGCTACAGGTAAACCTACCTGTCAATAGCAATGTGAATGACTCGACGAGATGAAAACTCCACGGGTGTAGAGCAGAGCAAACAAGGTCTTGACAGCTGCGTGTGCATGACTCTGAATGGTTTCGACAGTGCAATAGGACAAGTCACAAGGCAAATGATAAATCATATGGAAACATATATATATACCTATGACCAAGCGGGAAACCATCGGCGGACAAATAATAAAACCATCGGCAAAAAGGCTGGAGGTTATCCGTAATAGCAGGCACAAAAAAGACTACAAACCCATCATTACTCACTATTCTCGAACATCGAAACCACTAATTACTACCCTCAGGACCAAAATTTGATAACCCTCCGCAACGTTAGATATGGACTGTTCTACCATCACGAGCTTTGATTTGGGAACGAGTATCGGAGCTCGGCAACGTTATGTTCTTCGGAATCGGTAGAAGGAAGGAAAAGATATCGGAGCACTTCAAGACTAGTCCTTCGCAATGTCGGGCGAGATAAGCATTATAGCTCTGGCTTGCTTCGGTCAATCAACTTGAGAGCGGGGAAAATAAATAATCGGATATCGGCAACGGAAAGGTGAAAGAAAAACAGTTCATAGGATAAGTCTAGTACTAAGGAGCCCAAACTTCAGCAAACAAAGTCCGAGGATAAAGCAGAACTAACTCTGATGAATCGGAGAAGGATTCTAAAGGCACTCGGCAAGCAAGATGATTATGTTTCTGCAACGTCGGAAGGATATCGCACTACGCTTTCGATATCGAAAGAATAGTTGACTAACCATCCGATACAAAAAAGAAAAAAGACCAAGTTTTTAAAATAAATTTCTGAACTCAGGGCAACTTTGGCAATAATAAAATACTCCTAGGCCAATTTGAAGAAAAACAAAAAAGGGGGGGGCCTAAAATTAAAAAATTTGGGGAAATAGTTGCAGCTGCAACAATTGGCGACTACCTAGTGAAAACATATCTCTGAACAATTTACTCTTTGATTAACAGACTGCTCTAATGGTACCACTTTACTGTATTTCTTCAAGATATCTAAATTCTCAAATGCAAGATTTATTCACTTTAATCATTGATTATAGTCCAGGTTAAGGAAAAAGGGGAACCAGGATTTCAAAGTCTAGATAACTCTTTCGAGGCCAAGAGTATGAGTTTCATTTTACCTCTGTCTTTGAGTAGTTTCCAACTTAGACACCACAGGATCGTAACATATGGTAAGCAGATATATCTGTTTGTTCCTCATTCCCATGCCATTTGGCACTTTTTGTGCTTTTGGACTTTTGTCCCCTTTTGAGTCCTCTTGTTTGCCTTCTTTCTGAATTTTAATTCAGGATCCTCTATCCATAGTGTCCTTTTGTGTGAGAGATATTTTTAATTTCAACTCACGGACGGAGAAGAACTTTGTCAATCTTATACATACTGATGTGGTTCAGTACGTGCTTTGATACCTATTACTTTTCTACGAGATTTTGACTCTTATTAACCTTTTGGATTTCAATTCATGGCATGGGATTATTTAAATATAATACATTGTTTACCTTGCTTCCTTTCCATGGGTCTTTTGTTGTTACCCCCTAGGACAGTTTTTAATGTCAGATGAATGGAGCCTCAAAATAGTATTCTGGACCCTTTTATCCTGAGTTATTTCACAAGGATTAAGCAGGACTTCAATGTGTTCATAACCATTTAGGAAATCTACTAAGATTGAAGAAATTCTTTCAAATATTATATGAATCAATAGTAGGCAGTCTTGTAGTCAAAGATTTCAGTTAATCCAAAATTCTAATGAACTCCATGCAACCAAAAGTCGTGTTGTTTTATTGATCATAAGCAAAAAAAAAAATTGCAATCAATCAAACTCTAAGAAAATAAAGCGAACAACTAAAAATACTCTAAAGTAAGCAACAAACCAAATGTTTATTTATGTATAAGAAAACAAAATAAAAAATGATCAAGAAAAATAAGGCTTGAGAACTAAACCATTTACTGGTAAGTTCTCTTCCCACCCCTGTAAGTCTTGCAACTTGTAAGTTGAGGGGCCTAGCTTTGCTGCAATTTGAAAAGGGCCTACCCATAACTGCTAAAACTTGGTGTGTTTTCCCTTTTCATCATGCGGGTGATCCCACTTAAGAACCAGATCTCCTACTTCAAACTCTTTGTTCCCACCTTTGTGCTTGTCAAACCAACTCTTCACTACTTCTTGTTGATGCTTAAACCTTTCTTGGGCTTTGGACCTAGACTCTTCTAACTTCAACAGATTATAGATTCGGATTTGTAGAATTTCATTATCAGTACCCCTAGACTCTTGGGCTATTATGGAAGATGGAAATAGAATATTAGGAGGGAGGACAGCTTCTTTTCCATAAACGATAGTGTATGGTGACACACCTAAGGAATTATTGGGTGTGACTCTATCAGTCCAGAGAGCATTAGGTAATGCTAAACGCCAGCTCCTTTGATTTTCTATCACTGTTTTCTTTAGAATTCTAATCATATTTTTGTTTGTGGATTCCGCCAAACCATTTCCTTGTGGGTAATAATTTGTAGAATAATGTAACTTAATTCCTTTTTCATTAGCAAATGCAGTTAATCTAATAGAAGAAAAATAAGTACCATTATCAAAAACCAGGGAAATTGGAACCCCAAACCTAGTCATAATGTGGTTTTGTAGGAAATCCATAACTGCATCTTCATTTACTTTTCATAATGGAATAGCCTCGACCCATCTGGTGAAGTAATCAGTTGCGGTCAAAATATACTTGTGCTGCAAGGAGGAATTTGGGTTTATTTCTCCAATAATATCGATTCCCCATTGTTCAAATGGTTCTGATATAATTCCTGGTTTTAATGGTCCTGCTGCTTTAACTTGTCTTCCAACACATCTTTATCACATTTTCTAACATGAGCATGAGCATCCTTAAACAAAGTAGGCCAGTAATATCCATCTCTGAGAATCTTATGTGGTATTGTGTCCCCTGAAAAATGACCTCCAGCAGCTCCATCATGCAATTCTGCTACGACTTTCTTTGCATCTTCTTGTTCTAAGCACCTGAGAAAGACTCCATCGTAGTTCTTTCTGAACAGTACTCCATCAATGATCTAATATAAGCTGAGTTCAGACGTAATTCTCTTCTTTGATTGGGACTCCAATGCTCCGGCAAATACCCTTCTTGGAGGTAATGGACTAGGTCCCAATACCAGGAGTTTGGAGCTGTAAACAGAGGACATACATCCACCATATGTAGTTCAGCTTCATTATCCCAACTGCTTTATTCATTGTTTTGACCTTCAGTCATTAGTTTACATAGTCCCTGTCCTTTAAATATGGATGCTGGTTTGAACTCAAGATCGTATTCTTGTAAAGAAGTCACCCAATTGCCTCTTCTTTCTCCTAATTCCTTTTGTACAAAAAGAGATCGTACGGCTAGGTGCGGAACTATTACTTCGGTGCGATTCTTAAGTATATATGGCCTGAATTGTTTTACCGCTTTAAATACTGCATAAGCTTGTTTTTCAACTACTGGATAATTCAATTCAACCCCTTACAGACCAGTGCTCATAAATGATATGGGGTACTCATCTCCCCCATCTTCTTTCTGTGTAAGCACAGCTGCTAATGAATCATCAAACGCAAAAGTGTACAGAATAAAATCCTTTTCAAAATTTGGACTTTTGAGTTATGGTGCATGAGAAATAGATGTTTTTATCTTGCTGAATGCATTCTTCTCTAAATCAGTCCATTTGAACTGCACACTCTGTTTAACCATTTGCTACAAAGGTTTGATGATTTGAGTAAAGTCTGGTACAAACCTTCGCACAAAGTTGATTGTCCCCATAAAAGATTGCAAACCCTTTTTATTATGGGGTAAAGGGATATGTTCTATGGCTTTAATCATCTCTAGGTCTATGGAGATCCCTTTCTTAGAAATGACATGACCCAGTAGCTTTCCTTCTGTGACTGCAAACACACCTTTCTTGGGATTTAGTGAAATACCATATTTTCGGCAACGCTCGAAAATATGTTGCAAATGAAATGCATGCTCTTCTCTCTTTTTTGAAAATATTGTAACATCATCTAGATAAACCACAACACTATGGCCAATCAGACCATGGAAAGCTATATCCATGGCCCTATGGAATGTAGCTCCAGCATATAAGTACAAAGGGCATCCTCCTATACACAAAAATTCCCCACTTGGTTCTGAAAGTGGTTTTAAGCCTGTCTTCTTCAGCTACTAATACTTGATTATAACCAAAGAATCCATCTAATAACGAAAAAAATTCAGAACCTGAAACCATCTGTAGTATTTGCTCCATGGGTGGGATCGGATAATTATCTTTATCTGATGCACGATTAAGATTTCTGAAATCGACACAAAGTCTGATTTCTTTGGACTTTTTCCGTACTGGTACCAAATTAGAAACCCATTCCAAATGTCTGACTTTAAATATGATTTTAGCATCCAACAACTTTTTTACCTCGCTTTGAATTAAAGGTTCCATCTTAGGATGCATCTTTCTCAAAGGCTGTTGGTAAGGCTTGATTCCTCCTTTGATTGGGATAACATGTTGTATGATCTTTGTGTCATAAGTTTTTAGATCTTCATAGGTCCAAGCAAACACATCCTTGTACTACTTGAATAAACTAATGAACTTACTCATTTTGCCTAGAGAACAACACTTCCCCAAAGTTACATATTTGGGTTCAGCTTCAGTCCCTAAATTTATTAGCTCGAATTGTAAAGATGAGTTATGAGTCTTGACATTCGCTGGCTTTCTGAACTTGTTATCTAAATCAAAAATTCGTTCCAAAGTTCTAACTCCTTTAGGAATAAAGTTCCCGAACTTTAATTCTACTTGATGTTCTTCATCATCTATTATTGCTCCTTTGAAAGTATCATCATTCATCAAACACTCCAAAATTTGTTGATCATTGTCAAAAACCCGTACATTCATGATCATATCTGGAATAGAAGGCCTGAAAAGTAATTCAATAGAGCATCTATTATTTGAAGGTACTAATCTTGCAGCTGAGGTAGCTAGTAAATCAGCTGCTACATTCTTTAATCTAGGAATTGACATAAGATTGAATGCCTGAAAATCTATCAGCAAATCCCAAACTTCATTTTGGTAAGCTTTCAAATGTGGTGAAATGCAGTGTATTTTGTTCAAAATTTTCTTAACAATGGTTTCAAAATCTCCATATACTTTCAAATTTTTTACTTTCAATTCTATTGATTTTTTAAGTCCTTGAACTAGCCCTTCGTACTCGGCTGTGTTATTTATGCATTCGAATTCTAATCTACATGAAAGAAAATGTTGTTTTTTTTTTTGGCTCAATCAGGACATGGCCAGCCCCTGGTCCCTCCAATGTTTTAGAACCATCGAAATAAAGAATCCAAAAACTTCCTACTTCTACTGAATTTGAATTACGAACTACATCTGAAACTAAATCTACTATGGTACAGTCAATCTCATCAGCCCGTGAAAATCAAAGGAGATCAGGCTGGATATCAGGTATATTGTTGGCTTCTTCAGCTTGGTAATTTCCTGGTTCTAGTTCAATGAAATAGTTTACCAACATAGAGTTTACTGGTTCATTTTTTCCTTCTAACTGAGTGAAATTATATTTCATTTGAGGCTCTCTTAACACTTTTATCTGATTTGAACTTCCTTTAAAGGGCAACCACAAATGTGACCAATCCAACGCAAAATATCCTTCCAACCTTGCTGACCAGTATCGACTCAAAACCAGACCATAAGCATATGGTATGTCTGCTACTACAATGTCTATGTACTGACATACCCTCTCATCTGCAGATAAACGAATCAGAACATCCTCCATTTCTCCTATTACTTTTACTGTTGTTCTGTCTAATTGGAGAACTTTCCAAGTGGATGGTTTAGGTTGACCATTGATTTTCTTGCAGACTGAAAGTGGCATAACATTGACTGAGGCTCCTGAGTCCACTAAATAGTTATGCACATTATAGTTGAAAATTTCAAAGGTTAGGAGAAATTCTGGAGTTTTATACCTAGATTTCCCTCCTAAACTTGCCTCATCAATCTCTTCCTCAGGTTGGTTGCCACTGGGAGGCTCCTCCTCTTGCATCTTAAGTGATTTTAAAAGCTTCTCCTTTTGTTGAGGTAAATTGCACATTTCAAACAATGAGATATTAGCTTTAGCCTTTTTAATGTCTTCCACAATATCATATCCCATCTCGTTTTCTTTGAGATTCTTCTTGACATTGTCAGTTTTACTTTTAGTAGGATTTACAGGTGTGTTGGCTTTCTTAGGATCCTGACTTGAAATGACAAATTCAGGTATTTTAATAGTCGAAGTTTTATTCTTTACCTTCTTCATGTTTTCTTAAAGTTTCTTAATCTTTGGAAGTATTGAATTATCTTCTTTTAACGGATTCTGACTTCTTGTTGTTACATTAACTTTTGGTGTTTCTTCTTGCATTGGAAAGTCTTCATCTTCCATATTAAACATCGAAACACAGTCCCATAAAACTAAGGTATCTTCCTCTTGTTTTTTTGTTAGTTCATGATCTTTTTCTTTCTCCTCACCAGTTTCTGTCAATTTGGAGTCCAATAATTGATTCATTACTAATGTCATAGAATTAATCCATTATGGGCAATTCTTCTCACAATGAGGTTGCTAATGAAAGGTACAAAAATTGTCCATGCCTACATCGGTTAAATTCATTGCTGAAGGACTGTGTGGACGAGGTTTAATTTGATTGTTGTCTTCCCTTTTTTTATAATAGGGCTTATATGGTTTATGAGCCTCTTTTTCCTTTTCTAAATTTATCACCCAGTTGGATAGTTTCTGCATCATCTTCACCATGCCTTCGAAATCCTATGATCGCTCATCCTTAGGCTTAGTCAGAAATAAAGGTTTCTTGTTTCCAAAAGTCTTCTCTTCTAACTGCAAAGGGTAATTTTCTATACTCTGCATCTCTTCCTCTACCTTCTTATCTTCTTCATAGGTTTCTGCTAATGTAGGTCTAACCGATCTCTTGGAAAACATGGCTAGATCAAGCCCGAGAGCTGAGGTATAGTATTCAATTAGGTTATTTTCAAATGGTTTTTCATCTGCAGTGAAATTGTTTAGGTAAGCAGCAAACCTTTGAGTGAAATTATGCACACTTTCCTTCCTTTCCTTCTTTAGAGGACATAACCCTTTCATTAAAGTTGGATGATTTTTTTGGAATATGTATTTGCTTCTAAACAGTCTCTCAAAAGTATTCCAATATGTGATTGCATTTGTAGGCAGGGAAAAATACCATGAGGCTGCTTTTCCTTTCAGGGTGTGAGGAAACAGTCTACATACCACATCTTCATGCTCTCCAGCTCATAATTCCTCTATAGCCAAGTAAAAAATCTGCAAATGATCATCTACCAGAATTCCTTCACTCGGTTCAAACTTGGGTAACATATTGTCAAAAGCCTGAGGCAAATCATGCAAGGGAGGTGTCAGATTTAAAGGTGACCTAGCCCTCCAAGCAGGTTGTGAAGGTGGTTGATTTGCATTTACATTAGCCATGATTCTGAGTGGAGTATGCGGTTGGGACTGAATAGGGGTCTCGAAAGGTGAACAGTAAGGGGAATCTAGATCCAATTGATCTAAAAGTTGGTCAACTTCTTGTAAGGCTTCTTCTACCGATTCTTCAAGATCTTCTACCAACACTGAGTCTTCCAATTGAGGGCAATCTTTCTTCTGATACTCTCTTCTAGGTAGGACAGAGATAATATGTAATCCTCCAATATTTTTTGCATATGCCCTGGTAATTATCCTTAAATTATCAACCACTTCGTTATCAACGGGATAAAGATACCCTTTTTCTTTTTCTTCAGAAGTGGGTTTGTGAAGCAAACTATTTTCAGAACTGTCACCGGTGGAGTAATTTCGAGAAAGCGGGCTTCCTCATCCAGCCATGCACTAGTCTCCCTCCTTCTAGTGCCAAAACTGTTGGAGCCTGAAAAATCGCAGGTAACAACAGTAGGGATTCTCCCCAATAAATGTTCCCAATTAGCTCATTATTGTTTGGTATGGAGAATCCGTCCGGTTTATGGTCTGGCTATCGTAGGTCAAGTAACGATTAAAGTGCTTTACCGGTTACGGCTCGGTCCACCGTGTATATTTTTTTTAGTTTTTTAATGTTTAAGTATGATGTGCAAGTGCCTAACTAAATGCAGAAGGTAGAGATAATGAGGAGGGTCACAATGTGATGCGCAGGTTCTTACCTCTCTCGCTTCTAAATCATAAACAGAAAGAAACTAACTAAGACTCACTCACCTATCCCTAGGGAGCGAAACTGTAATTAATGGTGAGTAATGTATTGTATTGCATGCATAAAGAAAATCACAAATAGTTGTTAACACTTCTGAACACATGAATATCAATAGAAAGATAAACAACAATATAGCTTATTCTTAATTAAAACATTCATTACTCAATGTGAAAATTTCACAAAATAAACAGGAGCACATTCATAACATGAAAGAATTCAATAGGCTAGAAAGATCTCACAGTTCATGGAAACAAGCTGAAAAAGAAATAGTTCATATCCAACAAGCCCATAGCAAACATTTGAAAATCCACAGAACTTTCTCTAGCAGAAACATATAACTCTTTATTGTAAAATGAATTAGTTCTTCTTACAATACTTCCCCAAGATAGTCTTGAAAAAAGGTCCTTTACTATCTAAAACTCTCCTATACTTATATAAAAGCAAAAAACTCTTGGGCTGCCCCTCATTGTCTCTTGAGCTTCCCCACCCTTTCTTTTCCAAAAATTTGTCTTGTAGCTTGTGCACAAAATTAATACAATATATTACATTTTTAATTAATATTCCCAAAACATTTTATGAGGAAGGCCTAGCTTACTCGTGGGTGAACTTTTTCCATGCATTAGCATCTACTACTATTCTTTCAAACCCAGAAGGCTCAAGGAATCGAATGTTAATATCGTACTTGGCAGCTTGGGTCTTCACACCCTCTACTCTAGCAGGAATCAGGCGCAGCTGGTCCTCTAATAAGTGTATGCTCATGGCCGCATGTGCTACTACATTTTTCAATATCCATTTGTCCAAGTCCTTGACCTGTTGTATTTCTTATTCATCTTTTTTGTATATGTCCTGTAAATGCTTTAGAAATAGTCCATGTTCAGGTAGCACCTCCAATCTCTTCTCAATAGAATTCTGACACCGATTATATGTTAAGAGCACTCTCCTATAGAATTCGGCACAAGTAGTCTTTGTCTTCTTTGCTATCTTTTTAAATTCCTCTACAACATTACTGGTGAATTCCATTAACTCATATTCTTGCTTCAATGTTTGTTGATCTTTAACGGCTAGGTCTTTGGGAGATTCTTTATCGGTTTCTACCCAAACCATTCTACCCTTTAGAATTTCCAATATATCTTGAGTCCTATCCATAAAATATGAAGTGGTATGTACAATCTCTTCCAGCCTGGTGTCTATCTGCAAAACTTTGCATCTTTCATCTTCTATCTATACTTGTATTTGATGGATCATTTTCCTAAGAATCAGAACATGCTCCTTTAAGGGTCAGATGTCAGCTTTCTGCTCCATAGCACTCTTTAGTGATGTGGTCAATGAATTTTTCTATTCTTCTAAGGTTGCTATCTACATCTGATATTGCTTCTCCTTTTCTTCTACAGTAGCCTTATCTATTTCCAGCTCAGTAACCTTGCTCTCCAACTTGTTCTTTTCTTCGTTTAAATTTCCACATGATAGCTTAATATTATCCTTTTCAGTCTTTAAACTCTGATGCTCAAACTGTAGCTTTTGTAACTCTACCAAGGTAACTTGAGAACTCTTCTCTGTATTTTGTGCAGATATTGCTAAAGCATCCTTATCTATTTGTAGATTTTGGCAATATATCCTTGAAACCATGACTTCACCTATCATGTCTTCGTATTTTCTCTTTAGCTTCTGGCTTTCATCCCTTTCCTTCTTTAAGGTTTCCTTCAGCTGAGCTACATTCTTCCATGACTACTCCAGATTAGTCATGATCCTATCCATGTTGTCTTCGATTGCTAAGGTTAAAGCTACCCCAGCTCTTGCTATCAACCGTGGATCCTTATGAGTACCATGTACTATTGTCTTGTCTGTCACCATCTTCCCTAGCTTTCCTCCAGTATCTACCTTTTTCTCGGTCCTCTTGACAATCCTTTTCTTCTCTTTGTCATAGAATATAGTATTAAACTCAGGTACTTCCTCCCCTTCAGTAGGCATGAAAGGAATCAAATCAAATTCAAAAATTGAAACTTCTCCTAACATACTGCCAGAAGGGGCAGCAGGCTCTAAGGGATCAAGATTGGACTATCCTTGTTCTTGATCTGTAGGATCTTGAACTTTGTGTACATCAACTTGCTCTGTGGGATGCTTCCCCTTTTGGGATTCTATTAGCTTGAAGCCCTCACTTTCTGCCTGTTTCTTCTTTATCTCAACTTCTTCTTTTCTTTTCTTTTCTTCTTCTTCCTTCTTAGTTGCTTCTTCGGCGGCTCGTTTCTTTTCTTCTTCTTCAATCCTTAACCAATTTTTTTCTTCCTGTACCAACCTACTAGCATCTTCTTCTCTTTTCTTGGCCTCTTCTTCTTCTAGATTCTTAGATTTTTCTGAAGTCTTGCCTTTTCCACCCACAGTTGTTATCTTTTGCTTGAACCTTTTCTTGAGCGTTGTTATGTTTTTTGCATTGCGGAATGTCTCCTCATCTTTGTCCCAAAATTCAGTGTACCCAAAATGGATTCTAGCTTCTTTGCAGTAATTAGCTACTTTTTTATGGGAATCATTTCTATGAAAATTCATTTCTCCAAAGAGAAAATATTCTAATTCTTTAACAAAATCTGTTGCCTACTTTACCCTTGAAAACTTATAGCTTCCAATGAAGAAAGGTACTGCAGGGTACATTGCCTTCTTATGTCCAAACCAAAGATTTCCTACTCCATCAATGTACAAGTATCTGACTGCCTCCTTGTGGAGTACATAATCTATAGCATATTTTGGGAGCAGAGAAAGAGCTCTGGAACCACCATACATCCTCACATACAACCCATCGTCTGTCAAATAATAATCCTTGAATTCTTGTATTACCTTAAATGCTTCTTCGGACATGCAATTACATTCAGTTATGAAAATCAGAGTATATAGGGGCATAATGAAATGCTCACAAATCTCCCTATAATAATTGTAATACTTATGTGCCCAAAACAATTTATAAGCTGTGTATACTGGGGTTCTGTCCTTCTCCCAATTGCATTTCAAAGCAGGGAAAACCTAGGTGCACAATATGCAATCAATTAGAATAGAACTCATATAGAATTCATATTTCTTCTGAGATACTCCTCCCAAGGCTGCACTTATACATGCTAAAAGGTTGTTCGACACTATACTGGCCCAGTTGAAGATAGTTCCTTATCTAGCAACGAAAAAGATACCCGGTATCCAACCTATCTTGAAACTTTTTCCATTTGCTCGACCAAAAATCCTGTTAAGCATCAAAGGAATAAATATGTAAGGAGCTCAAGGAGTTGAGGTATCATATTCTCTTGAAGGTCTGGTTCTGAAATTATTCCTTGGTATCATCATCTTCTTTACCGTCTCTACCAGGTCCAGACCTGCCTCCTTTAGCCAACTTTTTGTTAGATATACATGTGGTGAAGGTAGATGGTATTCCATAGACACATAGGCAGGGTTATATGCAGCATAGCCTTGCTTTGCAGTGTTTCCTAAGATCATTTTTGTCACATCTGCCCTGGGCAAAATCCAACCTATTACGTCTGAGTAGGGAAACAACTCGGGCCTAGTAGCCACTTTCATCAAAGCTGACTTTTCAATGTTAGCATAAATTGTCAGTTCTTCAAACCCAGCATCAGGTACATTCTGGTTTGAGATCATTCTGAAGATTTCTCCCCATTTGTAATCTAGTTCAACTCCAATGGTGGCTTTGGTGTCTTCATAGATGAACTCTACCTTGGTTATTATTTCTACCTCATGCTTCTCTTCAACCACCTAAGCTTTCTTCTTCTGTCTCTTTGGCATGTTGTTGTTATCGCAATCAACCTGTAACAGTCAAACAACATGTTTTAGGCTAACTAAGCTCTAACAAGTGCTATAGCAATAAACAAGAAAATATACATATCTATTCACCTCTTCGACATGCATGCTGTTAAATTAGGTTAAACACAGTCTTTATGAATGAATGATTTACAAGAAAACCCTATAATAATGGTGCTTCCTAAATCCGCCTAAGCTTCACTATCTCGAAACCCCAGTCTAGAAATTCTCCTTCAATTCATACAGGGACTCCTAATAAAACTCACTCCACTGCTAAATCTCAACACCACTCTCAAAAGTACTCAAACCGTTCTATTGAACCTCCAAAACCCTGCGTAGAAAAATATCTTCAAAAACTCCTAACCGACTCAAAAAACCCTCCTGAGTCCCACAGGAAACTGTCACTGTAATAAAAACAGCTTTTTAACCCCCAGTCGATCATGAAAAGACCAAGAATAGGGTGGTGCAAACGGCGAAATGCCTATTTGCACCATGCCCTAACAACTCGCACAAGAAACGTTGGTGCATACATAACGCTTCGACGGCAGATAGACTCAAACCCCCTATGAAGTGAAAACTCAACAACGAGCTAAGCCCCTTAGTGATGTAAAATATCCATAAGACCACCGTAAGAAGGCAAAAATCCTAACCCCCTATGCAGAAAACCTAACCTGCGGAAACCTAACCTCCAATGCACTAACGGTTCAAAACCAACGAACAATACCCAAAGTAACAAGGCTACAGGTAAACCTACCTGTCAATAGCGATGTGAATAACTGGACGAGATGAAAACTCCACGGGTGCAGAGCAGAGCGAACAAGGTCTTGACAGCTGCATGCACACGACTGTGGATGGTTTCAACATTGCAATACGACAAGTCAAAAGGAAANCACACACACACACACACACACACACACACACACACACACAGATATATATATATATATATACCTATGACCAGGCGGGAAACCATTGGCGGACAAATAATAAAAACATCGGCAAAAAGGCTGGAGGTTATCTGCAATAGCAAGCGCGAAAAAGACTACAAACCCGGCATTACTCACTATTCTCGGACGTCGAAACCACTAATTACTACCCTCAGGACGAAAAGTTGATAACCCTCCACAACGTCGAATATGGACTGTTCTACCATCCTGGGCTTTGCTTTGGGAACGGGTATCAAAGCTCAACAACGTTATGTTCTTCGGAATCGACAGAGAAAAGGAAAAGTTATCAGAGCACTTCAGGACTAGTCCTCCACAACGTCGGGCGAGATAAGCATTATAATTCCCAACTTGACAGTGGGGAAAATAAATAATCGGATATCGGCAACGAAAAGGTGAAAGAAAAAATAGTTCATCAGATAAGTCTAGTACTAAGGAGCCAGAACTTCGGCAAACAAAGTCCGAGGATAAAGCAAAACTAACTCCGATGAATCGGCAAAGGATTATAAAGGCACTCGGCAATCAAGATGATTTTGTTTCCGCAATGTTGAAAGGATAGTCCAATATGCTTCTGATATCAGAAGAATAGTTGACTAACCATCCGATACATAAAAGCAAAAAGACCAAGTTTTTAAAAGAAATTTATGAACTCAGAGCAACTTTGGCAATAATAAAATACTCCTAGGCCAACTTGAAGAAAAACAAAAAAAACGGGGGGCCCTAAAATTAAAAATTTTGGGGAAATAGTTGCAGCTACAACAGGTTCTTCAGTGATATACCTAGTGTGATAGACTACTTCCTGAAATTTATGGTGCATTCTTGCTCATTGCACCCCTTCCCTTCCCAAATTAATGGCAATACATCCACTGGTCCTCTACATACCCGATAGGATAAAAAACAGACTTGATGATGGATTTCAAGTCCTTCCACTTAGTTTCTAGTGGATCACATTCTAGCCTAAGGTCTTCGGTGTGGATTTCACACCTAGTTAGGGAATGACCCTCTAGCTTCAATAAGGAAAATGAGATCTTTTTTATGGATGCTAAAAGAAGCCTTCAACTACTACAACTAATAGTTCCATTTTAGAGCATTGATCTCCCCTTCATATGGTTTGATGTCAACTTTTCGCTTCCATCTTAAAGAAATATTGGGAAGGAATATTGGTACTGGAACTAAAGTTCACTCTCTTGGGATCTTTCGTTGGCTCCTTGTCACTTCCCCATGCCTCCGACCGGCAAAGAGGACGCGACCAATGCTTCAAACAACCGGACTAACCGCCCATGAACATGTACAGGCTTAAAATTTCATAAAACAAAATGTTGGAAGGGAGAATGCATTGCAGTATAACATGCCTAAATGCAATTCATTTAACATACACAACTACAATTGTAGATTATGCACAGCTATAATTAATTATCCTCGCACAGCGGAATCAACATGCTTTTAGACAAGCATTCTTCAACATGTTCATCATTTTCAGTAATAGAAATATAGTTGCAGATGTAAAATACACAAGATCACTTATCTTATGAACGCTTTGCTCCGCAACCAGCTATGTTGCTGCAACGTTCTACCCAACCATAGGCCAGTGTGCTCATCAATCTCTCAACAACGCTGCCACCCCCGAGCTGGGCATGATTCTCCAAGGAATAAGGGAACCAGCAGACTGACACATAGCCAAAGGTAACCAAAACACAGCCAAGCCAACTAAGTGGGGTTTATCAGGCCATCCAGGAGTTGATGAAGGCAATTTGCTAAGCTGGTGAGCTCATAACAGAACCAAGAACACCTACACCAGAACTAGCCTGACCTCTAAGACACCCATCCACACCCAACACAAGGAATCAGTCCCTTCTCTGCTACACAGTCCCTCAGGCCCTGCATTCCCTTCGAGTGCTATTCAGGGGTGATGGAGAAGAAGGCCAGCCCTCTAGCTCTGTCTGTGTGGTTTCTAGCACCAGGTTTATCAAGCAACCAAGCCAACACCCTTACTCCTCACACAGTCCAAAGACCAACAATTGCATTCTAGCAACCAATTCAGCTCTCACAGCTTAAACAGGGAAAAACGAATTACACAGCCCAAACATAACAGCAAAAACGGCTCACAATATGGGGAAAAACACACAGCCCTGAAGCTTATCAGTGAGCACAACTCTCAACAGGGAAAAACGTCCCAAATAGCCTGTGTGTGAGGCCAATAGTCGCTGAGACAGTCAAAAACGTGAATGGCTCTTCACAGCCATGGTAAAAACACATGGAACTTCCAAAAACGTGAATGGAAAAATGCACCAGCAGCTCCAAAAATGTGAGGAAGACAACCCAATCCTTGGCACTACAAAAACGACCTCCAATCCCTGGGAAAAAATAAAATCAACAGCCAAAAACGTGGATGGAAAAACACAGGAAAACTCCAGCTGCTCCCAAAACGTGTGGAAAAAAAATTGGAAAACGTGAATGCATAGCAGAATGGCATACTTTTTTGGGCATTTTTCTTGCCAAGGAAGTCAGAACACGTTTTTCAAAAATGGGTCTCTTCCCAATTCGAATTTTTTCCCATACTCTTCCCATTCCATGCAATAACTAACTCAACCACCTTCTGGCAGAAATAAATGATTGGGTAAAAAAAAGACAAGAAAGGTAGTTGACAGCTTGATGGGTCTTCTCATAGACATTTGGATTTTCCCCATTGGCCCATAGGTTAAATATTTCAACCCCCCCTTATCCTTAGAAAATCATGCCCCATTCGTTTTAGTTGCCGCGACCGTAGCTGGTTGTGTCCATTAATTAATTATGATGCATATTTACATGACGGCCAACATATTATATGCCGCATGCCCCAATAGACCATCGGTGACAATTTAAATCCAAAACATAGCGTTACCGATCCACGATGGGGCCTTGGCCTTTAGCTCCACACCATGATCATTTACAATTTATACATCATATACATCTAATGTAACGGGGTCAAAACCGGGGCATTACACTCCTTTTCTCAATTACTTTTATCTTCCATATTCCTCTGTGATTTGCAATATGAGTTAGAGTCTCCAAAATACATAAAATACCTATCCAAAATTTATCGAGCTGTCATGAGGATCAAAATATTGCATGAGATATCAACAACTTGTATTTCCAATATTAAAAATGGGCGTTCATAATCGTTTTTTGCTCCTTAATCAATTATTTCCACCATGGATAGGATTTGAAGACTCTTTTTCCATCAACTACTACATCATGTGATTACCCATAATTTCAAAAGAAAAACTACTTTCATACTAATATGATATACAAGGGTGCCCGCAAGAAGCTACTACCCAATTATGATGCAATGGGAGCGCGCTAGCGGAAAAAAACCAGGAACACACACGCACACTTGAGCCTGCGCACGCGTTCTTGCTTCGGTAATGGCCAACCTCCATGTTGGCTTCCCAATGTGGACAATAGGAGCTTGTATGCACATCTAAGCACATGCATGCATGTGTGTTTTAGTGTGTACACTTTAAACACGCACGCGCGCGTCCCTGTGTTTAAAAAAAACAGTGAATAGTTTATTACACTCACAACCTACGAGTGCACAAGCTACCCAAAAACAACACCCACATAGGCCAAAACGACACTCACGGAGCCCAAACCAAGTGTCCAAGCACCCCAAAATGACACCCACAGCTGTTGGAATAAGGTAGGTAGATTAGTATTTGAATTTTGTTGTTTTTTTGTTTTTTTTAATGTTTTTCATTGTTTTTCATTGTTTTTCAAATAAAATATAAAATCAAAAAAAAATTCAAATGAATTGAAATGGAACAAATTTGATATTGTAGATACATTACCTCTACCATAATGACAAATTCCAATGAACCATACCAACAAAGGAGTGAAACAAACCAATCAGAGGACCCAATAAACCCTCAATTAAACGAAGAAAACCCCGAAGATGGATTCGGTGAACCACCAAAAAACCCCGAAGATGGATTTGGTGAACCACCAAAAAACCCCGAAGATGAATTACACGGGGATTTAAACCAGTTAAGTATATTGAGTGATGAACTGAAGAACACCAGGGAACCCTCTCGAGTTTCCCTCGCCACATCACTACAAAACATAATCGAGTCTATCAACATTGCCCACATAGAGATAACCAATTTGAGCCAATATAGGGCTCGAATGAGAGAACATTATGCCACTTGTATGTCCAAAGAAGATATAAAAAACTTGAATATCACAAAAGCCCAACTGTGAAGCAAATTTACAAATTCGAGAACGGGACAGCCTCTAGATGTGAGGAAGAGGCAAGTTTCCATGGACTGGTGTAATTACCATACATGGAGAGAAAACTGGAGGAATAGATGGTTCATGATTTTTGACAAGCATCCATGCAACAATGTCGAGGTCCCACAGTATTTTCTAAAGAAACTATGGGTCGAGTTTGTGTTAGGGCTCCATGTGAACTACTTTGACATCATCGAGTTCCAGGGCGTCTGTTTTGGCTCATCCCAAGATTGAACTCATGCCCACTAGATCCCACTCAGAGGACCTCCTACACCTAGGCGAGATCCAAACCCACTTCCTCAACCCCCTAGGTCAGGTAGCGGGCTAGATGAGATCCATGAGTCCATTAGACGTGCCACACTGCACCTTCTTAGCCATACCACATTTGTGGCCATGTCCTCACAGAATGAGCAGGACCACCCCAAGAGACACACTTATGCACGGTATATTGGTGCTGGGAGAGGGAGAGCAGCTACAAGTGGTAGCCTGAATTATCCATCCAGCTCAACGGGACCAATTCCACATCATTTTTCTAGTTGTGGGCATCCATGCCATGTTCCCACGTAGGAGCATGCCACAGAGAGCTACCTACAACAGGTTAGTTATTGTTTTATTTAATGTTCAAGTATTGATTATACGTTATGCAATCTCATAATTTCTAATAAATTTAACATAGAATCAGATGTTGATGACTTGATTTGTTTTAATGTACAACTATTCAGTATTGAGTCTCCAACACCTGGTTGGGAGGACGTTGGTTCTTTCAACCTAGATGGAGCCATGGTAGTTGCAGAGGACATCACAACACTATACACACGGGTAGTTTTATTTCAGTAATTAAATGTAATGTTAGTAGTTAATATTGTCGTCCAATGTAGTTAATATTTAGTAAGTGAATCTAAATATTTTTGTGTTTGCATAGGTGTCTGCAAGAGTGAGTGAACAGCCATCCCCGTCGGGGACCAACAGATCCCCTCATGTGTAGGTATCCTGTAATAAAGTATAAATTTAATTTCAATTTTGATGGCTTAGCTTTGTATAGTTATATTTTTTATGTACTAATATAGGAGGCCATGAATATGTATGTAGGTCCGAGACGTACATAGGCACGTCAGTGTCAATATCTCTCCACCAACTGCCATTTTCCCACCATATATGTCAGGTGTATCCCCTAGCATACATGTCCCTTTCCCTACTTCTCTCCCCACCATGTTCCATCCATGCCTTTCCTCCCATCCACCACCACACTTCCATCCATCTCCCCCTTCTTCATCACAGCCTTCGCTCACTACCCCTCGCCCCACCCATCCACCCCCTCCCTTGCAATTTCCCATGTTTCCACCCTCCCCCCTTCGACCACGATACACCATCCCTCCACCCCATCCCAGAACTCAGTCCCCTCCCCCATATTCCCCCACCATCCTTATTTCCCCTTCAAGGGTGTCTCGTTCCATTCTACATCCAGTTGAGGTTTATCATCGTACATTACCACTTCGCCCACTCCATTCCACGCCCTTTCTCACCGCGTCCCCTAGTTTTGTAGGCAACGTCGACGTGGCTACATCCTCCACGATGCCATCCACCCTAGCATCATAGCAGGTTGTCCAGCCTACTGCTCCACCTGCCACCCCCCGAGGACCGGCCTGTTGTGTTCACTGTGAGATTGATTAGTTTATGAAAATCTCATGCAATATTAATGAAAATTAACATAGGAAGTAAATTTTATGACTTATCTTATTGTTTAAATGTTGCAGGGTGGAATTGCCGAGAGACTTGGATCACGGAGGAGGGTATCCCGCTCACCACTTACGGTCTCTTCTCAGGTGAGATATTTAAGATTTGAAAACTTAATTTTGATTTTTAAATTATGTTTTATACTTGTATAATTTCCTGTAGGAGTTGACATTTGATTGTTGTCGTTTCAGAGCCCAAGGGGAGGTGGTCGAAGCGACAAGAAGGACCGAGCTTCCTCTAGCTCAAAGAAGAGGAAGATCGATTTTGGAGGTGCACCTAGGAGCTCCAAGGGTGGGCAGGAGGATTGAGAGACCCTCCTATGCGCACTAGCCATGATGTGGCATTTTTGCATGAGTTTCCATATTTTGTATAGGGCACGAGTTGCCATATTTTGTATAGGGCACGAGTTTCCATTGTATATACATTGGGAACGATGCTCCATTTTTCACTACTACTATATATGATTAGAAATTTTTGTATATAAATATATCATTTTGCACTTCTTTATATTACTTTGCCTTTGATTACATATTTGCATACATTATGTCGAATGCAGTAGTCACGATTGCACTTGATGCGCTTGCAATGCTTATTTTTGATGAAGTAATAAAGTTTGTATGTTCACAATAAAATTCATAAAAAGTTTAACACTATAGGTTAGTTAACAAAAAAAATACGCAACTGCATAAACGTTTACAATAATAATGATAATTTTAAATACCAAATACTTGATCTTGTAAATCATAGTGCAAATATTTTTTCAATCTAGCAAATTTTCCCATGAAGTATTCCTCTTGGTAAGAAGTATTCCTCTTGCTACCAAATATTTTTATCGAGATCTTTTTTTAGTTTTCCAAACCTCCCTTCACCCCTCGGCCCTTCCATTTGTTGTCTTGGATTTCCATACCTAGCTTCAGCCTTGTTATTGCAGACCTAAACCCTAAGGACCTAGACCTAACCAGACACCTAACCTAAAACCCTAGCTTTCTACCCTTCCAAACCCTTCCTCTATTGTCCATCTCCTAACCTACTCACTTACCTTTCCACCTCTCCTCTCTCATTTCCTAATCCTAAGCTTGGAATCTCATACTCCTATCTTCGGCCTATAGGATCATACCTTGGCCCCCTTTCAAAACCCCTTCTCTAACCTTTGCATCCCTCCTAGGACTCTACAAGTCAAGCTCTCTAAAACCCTAGCTACCAACAACTCCTATATAAGAATCAATTCTAACTAAAGTTGGTCACGCATTCCACGAGTGTGTAATATTGTTTCCTTCTCTCTCCTCCACAACAAGCACACCAAGTAACCTTAGGGCTTCTCAAATTCCACAACACCTAGCCTTCTTCTCTCACAAAATCTACAAAGTTAAATACTTTCTTTGCTCCTCAAGGTGAATTTCATGAAGAATTTCATCTATCCCTTTGTTGAACCCTAACTCCTATTAAACCAACATACTAACACCTACCCTCTCCCTCCTCAACATTACATTCCTTTATGAGAGATACACAGTCCTAGAGGGTTGTGTACACATTCCTAGAGGACTGTGTATATCATTGACATTTCCAGCCATACATAGGAAGTTTTGACAGTGATCTACAAGTACATTTGCACTACTAAAATACCAAAAAGACCTCTAAAAACATTGACAATATACCATATTTATTGAGGACTATCATATAGGTACTTGTTTGCACTCTTGGCTTGACTGGAAATTACTATTTGGGACAATCATAGTAAAATTTGTCTTAATTGGAAAATACATTTAGTTTGAGAGTCCCATTTATTGACCAAGTTGGAATTGACAATACTTGTAGTCCACTTGCATTTACCTAACAATTGTCTTCCTAATTGCAAACTTGAAATTGACATAGCTATTGCATCTTTACTTTGACTGGAAGTAACCTTTTGGGACAGACATACTTGGTTGAAAGTTATCATTGGTTTGACAATCTTATTCATTGTCCAAATTGGAATAGAAAGCATGTGTTTTCCTTTGGTGTTTTCATAGTAATTATTGTCTCATTTTGCAAGCTAGAAATTAATATTGGAATGATCTTATCTTACCATTTCATTGGCTGGAATTTTCATAGTATTGATGAGTTGAGAATCATATTGAAAATGACTGTTGTTGGCTTACATTTGTTACATCTACTTGGAAAACATTTATTTTGATAAATTTGACAATTTATATCATTTGAAGATGAAGTTGACATTGCTTACTCTCATTGAATACATATATATTTGTTATGCTATTGTTGAGCACTTGCAATTTTAACGATCTCTTGTACTTGTTTCTTTGTCATAGGCTAACTGAACTTTAAGGGTTAGCATGCATAACCTAGTGTTTAGAATCAACGAGGAAACCCTAACCCTTACTGAATTAGAGGAAGCTACAACCGTAACATCTTCATCAACCATGCCTTCGATCAATCTTTTAGCTAAAATTACCTCTTCAACAAATACTTCATCATATTGTATAGAACCTATATAAAAATATGGATCGACCTGATCCAGACTAACCTATTATTTTTCTCTGAAAGGGAGGAAAGGTTCATGGACTTATTTTTTGGAATATGTTCAACTGGAGGGCACACAAATAATACTACTAGGTCTCAAAGAATCACAGATTGGTGGACCCATGAACTTCCAATAATCCTCATCCTCAAGTATCCTATTATTTTCCTCCAAGAGGCAAAGGATATCATAAGTAAATTTTTCATGAGGGTAAGGAGAACTCACTATTTCCTTGTGTTCTTCAATTTCTTCAACTAGAGATTCTTAGTCTTCATTTCTCGGAGCACCTTCATCTTTGTCTTCAGAAGTACCTTCATGTTTGGACATAAGGCACAAAATTTTATCAACAAGATATTGAATAATGGTTTCTTCAAGAAGGCCTTATGAGACTTGATATTGATCATGAACTTATTCAACAAGGATTGCTTCATGCTCTTCTGCATCTGCAACAATTTCTTGTGGAGCACACTCATCTGGATCAACTTGATCAACTTCCCCTTGCACCTCTTCAAGATTTTCCACAAGGCCTTGGACTTATACCTGGTTTGATTTCTTGAACATCCCCTTCACGTCGTCAATAAAAGGGATCCAAGACACTCACTTTTGGGCACCAATAGCTACATAATCATCCTCTATAAGTTTTGCAAAAGAGGATATTGTTCCTTTCCCTGTGACTTTAAATGAAGTACACACATTTCCAGTCGAGTGAAGGATAATGATCTCATACAATCACCTTCTTTTGTAACACTGAAATATTGAGCATTTAACAGAAATACTTTGAGATTGTCCATGGGACCATCATCATGAGAGTAGAAGTCACCCTTGAATATACTTGGTAATTCATTTGGAATGATTGGAAAATTAAGAGGATCAAAATGTTATTCCATATATTCCTCACATATGTCTTCCTAGATCTTTCCCTGTACATGGTAAATCAAGCCCTTCCTCGCATCTTCATCCATATTAGGTTCCCACTCTTTTCTAAATGACTTGACCTAATTCCCAAGTGAGGAAAACCCCTTAGGAGGAATTGCTTTATACCAAACTATGACATCCTGATTATTTCCCAAACAAAGATTTAGTACAAATACTTCATTCTAACATCCTCATGTATTATATTGGATTTCTTGAGAAATCCCTTGAACATCAAGATATGCATTGATGTTTCATACTCATATTCACAAAACTTTGGAAGGAGCACTTTCCCATCATTATTATTCTCCAACTGATGTGGATATCCCAGATTGCATGAGAAATCCAATATATCAAACCAATGATGATACATCCATCCTTCATCAAAGGATGTCATATAGTCTTTTGAGGTTTCCTTGAATTGCACTTTTTTTTGATTTTGTATTAGTGTACTCGCCATATAGGACTACAGGGTTATCCCTTAACAAAAATCCTATCAAAGTAAATGTAAGTACGTACCTCTTGGATTGGCCTAGTCCTTGTATGGTACTTTTTTTATTTTCTTCAGTCAAAGTCACCAAGAGAGACCTATCATGTTACATCAATGAATCTCACAAAAATACAAAACTAGAACATACGTGAACCATATGGTGGATGTTGAATGTATCTAGAAGATTTAATCCAGGAATCCCCCTTCAATAGAATTTCACCATTTTTCTTTGAGTTCACCAACAATGGCACCAAAAAATGTTACCGCTCAAACTTGCAGTACTTTCAAAGCACACTAAGTATTCCCTATGCTAGTGATGGTAAGCATACAAGAAGGGTTAGACTCAATGTCACAATGACCTAACTCTTCAACTTCTTTAGGTAACTCCTAAACCCAGGGGAGAGTCCCCAATGGAGGAAGAACGCCTGCAAAAACCAACACACCTACAAAATACACTTCTACAAGCCTTATGGAAAAGATTAGTTCCTTATATGGAGTCAACAATGGATGATAAAGACAAATAAATCATATAACATGAGTTAATTCGATCTATCAATTGATATCAATAAATATCTCCACATCAATAAACTTCAAAAATCCCAAGGCTCGGATTTTCACATTTTCCAAGGCACCGCCTCAAAAAAGTGCACTTTAAAGGGGATATAATCAAGTGACCAAGGGTGCACTTGATGGTCTACTTAGAACTGCAAAAAACCCTACATAAACCCTAATTTGGGAAATTTTAAGTTTACCAATGCACTAATTCAAATGGGGACACCCTCAAAGATTTGTGGATAAATCCACTATGGAGAATTTGATCGGTGGACCATAATTACAAACTCATGGCTAATTTTGGAGTTTTGAATTTATTTAAAATTTTAGCGTTTTTCTAGCAATATTATATTTTTTAGGGTTTTTTTATATATAAAGATGCATGTGAAATAAAAGGCATGTGAATTGATAAAAGAGAGATAGATTTGTTAAAATTATAGGGCATATGATTCTTGTCTCAATCTCTAGGGAATTGAGAGATCCATACCACCATCCTTGTCTTAGAATGGCTTTAAATACTTGCAATTAGGGCATGTTGGGCCTAGGATAGAAGGGAAAAAATCATATCGAATTATTCCTAATTAAGGGAAAAAGAGTACAAGGAAGAAGAAGAAGGAGCTGCGACATAGGAAACAACATCAAGGAAAAAGGGAAGGATGTTGCGACAGAAGAAGGAAGAAAAGTAGAAAAGCAAAAAGAAGGCGAGGGACGAGGAAGTTGCGCCTGTTTTATAAGCTACAACGGAAGTACAGAGTAGGAGATGTGATGACATGGAAGAATATTCGTGGAAGCAAGTGTGCAGATAAGATAATGGCCAGAAAGTGATAGTAGAACATGATGTGGAGAATCAACATCCCTTAGCAATCGTGGGTATGAGATCGGGTGGAGCCGACAGAAACCACACGCATAAAGGAATTTTTGTAAGTCAGGTCGATAGCGCCTCTTTGGTCATTTTTTGCTAGAATAGGAAAGACATCTTGTGGGCTGAAGATAGTAAGTCGGTTGAGATAGTGACTGTAGCTGAGTCTGTTAGAGTCTGTATCAAGTCATGATTGAGCATGTAACAAGCATGTATGGGAATATATCAAGTCTGTAATAAGGCTATAAAACCTGAGAAACCCAGTTTGTACATAGGTTAGTCGGTCAATCAATTAGCCTATTAGCTAGTTCTTGTTTAGACGCTTTTAAAGCTGAGTAGAGGATACAACAGTTTTGAGTAGGTAAATCTGGATCGCTAAGTGCATCAGAGTAGGTGGATCTACAGTTGAGAGCGCAGAAAGATAGAGAAGGTCGAGTCGATCCAGGCTGTGTGTGGATCGCTGAGTAGGAGTAGAGTAGAGTGATAAAGATAGAGAAGAAAAGAGAGCATGAGAGGGAAACGAAGTATGTAGAGATAGAAGAGAAGATCTTGAACAAAGCCTGTAGCTTTATGTATAGACAAAAGGTGCATCTATTTTCTCATGCCAATGCCAAATGAAGAGCACCTAGTGGTTTTTTCCCGAATGGGTTTCCACGTTACATGCTATGTATATGTGTGAATGTTGAATAACTTATACAAGTGCATATTTACTGTGTTAATGATTGATTGGTTATTGTGATTTAAAGAGATAATTGTATGAATGTTGTATTTCGAGTAATGAATATATCTATGATGACTTTTCACTATGCATTTGCATAAGATTGCATAAATAAGGGCGAGTAATACTTCAGTATTGATATCTAAAGTGAAAACCACCAACCCACCTTTCTGGTCTTCGCTGGAAACTTTGGCGCAGGGCCAAGGACTTAAACACCCTCCTACACAAACTGTAGAAACATGGTTCTAGAAGTTACCAATAAGAACTGATATATCTTAGGTGAGACAGCATCTGTGTCGCAGGTGCTATTGGCTGGGCTCTGCTCCGTCGGGCCGATATCTTGGGCTTTGTTGCGCTAACCAGAGAGAGCGGGCTGAACCTGGGTTGGAGGGGACAAAAGTCCAAAAAATGGTTCCATGTCGAGACCTAAAAGTGTGTATTGAGGGATATGTTCTGGTATCCCATGAAACCAGAGATCCAAAGTTGGGTGGACGCAAAAGAGCTAGAGTTTGCACAAAAAGAAACTAAAGGATCTTAGTGGACTCCGACGAAGTGGTTAGAATGGTACATATATTCATACATCCATGAGATTTTCTTTACCAAGATCCCCACTCTATTGTATGAATGGTTTCTTAAGTTGACAACCCAGAAAAGAATTTTCAAGGAGGGGAACCGACAGAGTGGATTCCATTCTTGATTGAGTGGCTGAAAAGAATCAACAACCCTATATCAAGGGCTATGGACTTCTGGGTAGATAGTATCATAGAGGGATATATCATTGAGTTCGTTGTTGACACGATAACCTCATACAGTGAGGTCGAGAGAAAAAAAATCAAGGACCATGCAGTCGATATCTTTCATCTTATAAGACGTGGATCAAAATGCTCATATGTGAAAAGGGCATTATACGAATGATAGATTGAAAATAAAAGGGTGGTTATGTCTCAACAAAACCTTGAAGTGAGATGTTCCTAGGAGAAGGTGAAACTGAACTAGAATCTGGGTTTTTGAGAAGCAAAAGGATATTCAAATCAGGCAAAAGACAAAAAACTTTGTTCGGACAAGGCAGTTGCAGCATAAAGCAAGAAGAAGAAGGATATGAGTTTACACCGTACCTATACGAAGCCTCATGTGATGAGGAAGAAGAGTACCATCCAATATTAGAATTATATGAAGAAACTGAGGAGTCGATTGAAGCTCCGGAACCAGAACATGTACTCAACTCGCCAACAGTACCAGAGGTAAGAACACGAGAACCATCTCCAAGTATTTATGTAAATATGAGTAGTACTAACACTATAAATAGCAGACAAGGAACACCACCAGTTAATACAACACCACTCCATCTGATGGCTGGAACTGACATTAAGCTCCCAATATTCAATGGCAATGGGCTAGAACACCCAGAACAACATCAGTTTATGTGTGACATCGTTTGGACTGTACGAGAGATCTAGGACGAGAACCTCAAGAAAGCAAAGATGATTACGACTCTATGAGGTCATGCGCTAGACTGGTATATGAAGTTCTCCATAGCACCAGTAGGAGTGGTCCCAAAGACACTCAATGAGATTCGACTTTGATTGACTGATGAATTTAAGAAACTGAATTCTAAATCACAATGCATCACTGAGATCAAGGACATCAAGCAGCTACCGACAGAGTATGTTTGGGATTTTGACAAGATATTTAAGATGTTAATGGCTAAGGTCAGTTTTCAAATGTCGTATGTCCAACACAAGGAATGGTTCATTGCCACCTTGTTTCCACACATATGAACACCGTTGATGCAATAGAAACTCATGTTGTAGACAAAGGCTCTAAAGATATCCATGAAGTTGGAATCCTTGCTAGTTGGAGACACTGGCTTAGGCATGATGCGAATCCATCCGTAGCTAGCCAATCTTACAGTGCAACTCCAGGACATCAAAATAGGCAAAGAAGTTCAGGTATAACTGTGGAGTACCAGGTGTAGAACATATGGCCACCATAAGGATAATTTCCCAGCGCTAATGAATTATGTCGCAGCAGGCGCGTCAAACCCATTAACACCCAAGGGATGCATTGGTGCAGAGTATGTCAGGATAAAGGTCACAAGTCCGAGGAATTTCTGTACTTACAAAAGATTGTAAGTGAACCTACTAGTCTGTATTATAGGTTTTGTAGATCGATAGGGCATGATGAAAAGGATTGCAAATCCTTCCAGCTGCTCCAGGAGAAAACGATGGATACCCACCTAATGAAGAATGAGGAAAAAATGCAAGATGAACGAGCGCAACCTCAATATCAGACTGCACAGTTTCAACAACAACAATATCCTCAGCCGCAATACCAGCCAAACCAGTATCCTCAACAACAAAAATACCCTCCACAAAGGGGGGGTGGTAACTTTAGAGGTTGAGGACAGCAACCAGAAGGAGGATTTGGTCGAGCAAGAGGCCAAGTTGTATTTTATAATTGTGGGAAGCCAAGACATTTTTCTCAAGATTATTAACATCATGTGAAAACTTGTACATTTTGTAAAGCATTTGATCACACTGTAGAACAGTGCCCGCAACTCATTGCGAAATGGCAGGCTATAACTGTCATTAACCCCAACCTAGCACGGAATCTAAATCCAAACCCCAATCTGAATATTCAAATGATTTATGTCGAACCAAGACAACCCAACCTTTTTGTAGTTACAAGAGGAGGTGCTGCGACAGGAGCAAACCAAAATACATCAGAAGGACATCCACAAGTGCGACCTACGGCACAAAAGAAAGATCTGGTAGATGTCCAACAGGAGAAGAAAGTCTTCTTGGTGGTGCACCAATATTTTGTTGATTCCAATCAACCATCGACATCGGGACAAGTGAGAGCTATGCCCAAAATATTTGAACAACTAATCAGAAGGCCGCCCGCTAAAAAGGTTAGTAAGCTCAAGGAATTTTTCAAATGTTTTTTAGCACTAATCCATGACAAAGATGTTGTCGCAGATTCAAAAGAACTCATTGAAGACAAGACAGCAGATTTGCGCCCGGAAAGAAGAGTCAATCAATTCGGAGGCAAACAAAAGACAGGTCGAGAATTGTGAATGACTGCGCAGATAGGAGATTATGATATGGACTATATCATACTTGACTTGGGCTCAGATGTCAATATATTGACAAGATAGAAATGGGAAGGCATGAACAAACTAGAACTGGACAGGTCTCATATTTAGCTACGGCTTGCAAACCAGTTGAAGGTGCTACCAATTGGTAGACTGTCCCAAGTTCCCATGGAGGTTAAAGGCTTGAGAACGTATGCCGACTTAAAGGTCATTGAAATTGTTGATGACATAAATCCCACCCTGTGCTTCTAGGGATTGATTGGGATATTGATAACCAGACAATCATAAACTTCAAGAAAAGGATCTTGTCTTTCAAAGATTCTGAAATGAGAGTGGTTGCACCCATTGATCCCCTTGAAGGGCACCGGTATGTTGAGCTTATGCATAGCAAAGGACAAGAGAACTATTTGGACCAGCTGTATAACATCATGTCTTCGAAGGAATATTATATTAACCCCGTAGCTGATGAAACCTGATTTGGCGCAATGTCAGCTCATGCAGTTCTAACTTAGGCGAAGCCCTCGAAAATTGGCAAAAAAAGCTGCACGAAGTGTCAATTCGTAGATGTGCAAGGATCACAAGAGTTGTTCAACAGGTAGGAGTCGAAGCAAGTGCGTTGCCTACGTATGAAGGATTTCCTAACCTCGCATCCTTCTTGGAAGAATTTGAATAAAAGGTCACAGAATCGCAGTGACTATCCGCTCTAGACTATGTGCTGAAAGCTACACCCGCTAGATGGTGGGGTATACGCAAACAATCTATCTCAGACTAGACGCAATGTAGAAGACTGATGGAGATAAGATTTGGAGATGAGATGAACTACACTAATAAGAAAAACACAATATTGTCAAATCCTGGAAAACATATCAAGTATGTCGCACGGATTGGAAAGCATATCCCCGATAGGAATGGGTTCACCGATTCATCCACACCTTGGAAATGGTGCCCAGAATTTGGTACACTTTAGAGGAGTTCCGACGAGGATCTAGCGAGTGGGAAATTTTAACTCTAAAATTTGCCCAGATATTTGAAGCTACAAGCAAACATCCAATAGTTGATGTTGTGTTGCAATTGCTAAAGGAGAAAATATGTGCGGAGATAACCGTTGCGGACAAGGACCTCCATCAATGCAGCATAAGCAGGCATAACTACGCGGCGTGGTATAAAATCATGACATATCCGACGGATAGTGACCCAGTTGCCATAATCTCCATGTGTCAGAAGGGATGTGTGAAGTGGAAAGAGATTGCATGTGTGAAAATACACAGCGCCCTGTTAGAAAGGACATAAAAATATATATATAGTTGTAGCAGAGGGAAAAGACAAGACAAAGTCAGGTAGTAAAAAGGGATAACTTCGGTCAAAAATAGAAAAATATGTAAAAATCACACTATCATAAACCAGTCCCATGATTGGCATGGTAATTAAGTAAAGCCACTAATAGCATGGTTGTCAGTTATTAATTCAGAAATCCCCGAAGAACCGGACGCTATACCTTGTAGTGATAAACACCATAAATAACAAGGGTCGCCTTTCTAAACATCAGCTCAGTGATGTCATGCCAAGAAAATTTCCTTAAATACCCACGGTGTTGCCCTAGGTCGTTCATGAGGGAGAATACTTTCTAAGTACAAAACACTCGTGTGAAGGGTAATTGTCAGGAAGCTATTGTTTTACAATCTACATTGCTTCCCTATCTAGAATCACTGAGTTTAGACCCAGAGGAAGAAGTATTGTGAGCAACTCAATGAGCAGAAACCAGTTCATCTCCTTCATGATAGTCAATATTAACTCCCATGTGATAATTGTAGCCAACACTCCAATGTAGCATGGTGCAGTACATAAAACCCTAGGGAACTAGCCTCGACTGGCCCCGGGCCAGGTTTCGCCCTGCTCTGGCGAAAAACACAGAGTACAGGAGTCCCAATTGGCTAGAGAACCTAAGGATAAGCAGCCAATGAAGAATATGAGGAATGAAGAAGCCCTAGTAGCACCATCGGCTCAGGAGGAGCAGGAAGACTTCGAAACCAGGAACCTGCTACCACCTTATCGACCACCGAGAAGGTCTGATGCATCACCAGTTACCATCCCCATTGTCAGCCATGTTACATTGGTAGCCCCGAAGAAACTGAAGGACATGGATTTCTTGCACAATATCATGCCTCAGTTGACCAACCTCACCTTTCAAGACTCAGACACCAGTATTATCAAAGAATTGGATAGGAAAAATTATATGAAGCTGCTCTGGGAGTCCCCAGATTTTCCAAAAATGTTCATCCCAATGCAATGGGAAAATGGGCTAGAGTAGTCGGGGTTGCTATCACTCCTCTTCATGCCACATTTTGGCTGAACCAAAGAAGTAGATACCTATGTAAAGAAGTTACGGGTAGTCTTTCATGTAGGCTTCCTGTGGCTAGACAAGTCCCACTCAATTGATGTTGATCTCATTTCAGGAATGACAGGATTGCTGTGAGTTGGGAACAATCTTGAAGAGACATTTAGGGAAGGCAAGTGCCCAAACAAGATTGCAAACACTTGGGAGAAATATAACCTGTCCAGCTCTGGTGAAGAATTTCCAATTTCATCCATCGAGGACCCTGTTACTCGCATGGAAGCTACAATTTTGACACACAAACTCCTATGTGTCTCGAACCCCCATCAATGTAATGCAGGGGTAATAATGTTGGCTGCACTTTGTGCAGAAGGAGTGTAATTCAATTTATCCAATTTTTTAATGAATGAGCTGCTCAGGGATGTTGCTTTAGCACAAGACAACGGTACCCCTTTCCATTATGCTTGTTTGATAATTATGATCTCCTTTATTGCATGGTCCGAGCATGTTCAGTATTAGCAGGTAGACATACCTGTGCTATGCCAAGGAGCGTGATACAGAAATTGTGGTTCTCGACTGATGAAGACCGACAACTGAGTACCAACACTCAATTATTTTTTCATAATGAAGCCTTGAGAAATTTGGTGAAACAAAAGGTAAGACTGAGCGGAATTACCATCTCCAGATTTCAGCATTTTTTCAATTTCCAGTTAGCATCCCACTATGTGTACATCCAAGCATGCAAAGACCCCCAGAAACAGTGGTTACACACACAATATATTCTCACAACCAAGGCTCTAGAAACCATTGTCCAGGATTGGCTAGAGGATTGGCAACATCTGGGCTCACCGCCTCTTGAAGAGAAGAGTACCTAGCAGGCTGATGCAACAATGTCCGAAAATGCTCAGACCGCTCAGCCCTAGCCTGAGCCGCCACTACAAACCCAGCAAACAAAGACTCAGAATGCAAAATCTAAACCAGAATCGTCGTGGAAAAAGTGAAGGGCTAACAAAGAGGTGAATACTTATGGTCTGTATGAGGAATAAATCGCATCCCTAGAAGAGGCCTTAAAAAAAGCTATGCATGCACGGCTAGATGACTATTATAGGTAGCAAAACTAGTGCACTATTTCCCTTACAGATAGGCTAAATGACCTCGAAAAAACCATTGAAGCAATCAAACTTGCAATAGAGCGCACACCACAGGTAACCTCGTCACAAGACGCCCCTGACACATCGGAAGTGTAGGAAACCATGTGTCCTAGACAAGACCACCCCAACAAGGTACAATTGGGAAAAGACGTGTTGGAATTCGAAGCCCCGAATTCCAATGAGGTACATAATAATACTTCCCCAGTTTTTCTCAATTTTTCAAAGGTACAATTCAAGGATGTACATGCCCTACAGAGAGCAGTAGTTACAGAGATCTGGATACGGGGAAATACTCTTGACAAATAGGTAAAGCACTCAGTCAAGGCTTTCAGTAAACTGAAGGCCAAAATGTATAGGACTACCCAGGAAGCAAGGAAAGCAGAAGAAAGTAAGCAGAAGCTTACCCATGTCATTAATATTGTTTGTTCAAACATGGTTGATGAGGAAATCTCACATGATATGCCATCAAAGGATAAGGTCCTTAGGTTGGCCAAGATAGCTAGTGATATTAAGAAGAAGGTAATTGAATTAGAAGTGCAACATATCCCCAACACCCCACTAGAAGTGTTGGAAAGCCGACGTGACACAGCCATGTAGGCTGCAAAATGGGTATAGGAAACAGAGCTGATATGTGCTAAAATTGTCGACCAAGTCTCCCAGACTTGGGAGACTTTGCTGGATGATGAGAAATCATAGAAGATTGCAAGTGAACTCACTGCACTAGAAGAAAATATCGTGCAGATATGGAATGAGATAAAGTAGTTGCCCTTGGAGTAGAAAAAGCTCAAAACCGTAGAAATGTGTAGCCTGCAACAGCGAACCACTGCGTTGCACGCATAGCTACAATAGCATGAGGAAAAGATAGAGGAGTTACAGGAAGAAGAGGAAAGGGTCACAGGGCTAGGTCATCCTGTACACCAAAGGGTGCATGACGTTGCGACCTCAGTGGAAAGTAACATGCCAGAACATGTCAGTTTGGGCCTGGTAGAGCACATGCAGAAAGTCGAGGAAGAAGTACGCACAGAAAAAGAGAAGCTGCTGAAATCAAGGAGGATTTTTAGACCAAAATTCGTGCAAGTTAGTTTATGGAGCAATAGCTCGCATGGCTCGGGACGAGCCACAAGTGAATGTTGGTGGCCTGTTGCCCAGGATAGAAGGGCAGAATTCATATGGAATTCTGCCTAAGTAAGGGAAAAAGAGTACAAGGAAGAAGAAGGAGTTGTGACATAGGAAACAACATCAAGGAAAAAGGGAAGGATTATGCGACAGAAGAAGGAAGAAAAGGAGAGAGGAAAAGAGAAGGTGTGGGACGAGGAAGTTGGGCCAGTTTTGTAAGCTACGATGGAAGTACATAGTAGGAGATGTGATGACATGGCAGAATATTCGTGGAAGTAGTGTGCAGATAAGGTAACGACCAGAAAGTGATAGTAAGGCATGATGTGGAGAAGCAACAGCCCTTAACGATCGTGGGTACAAGCTTGGCTGGAGCCGACAGAAATCACACGCGTAAAGGCATTTTTGTAATTCAGGCCGATAGAGCCTCTTTGGTCATTTTTTGTTAGAATAGGAAAGACATCCTGTGGGCTGAAGATAGTAAGTCGGCTAAGATAGTGATTGTAGTTGAGTCTGTATCAAGTCATGATTGAGTCTATAACAAGCATGTATGGGAATATATCGATTCTATAATAAGTCTATAAAAGGAGAAACGCAAGTTGTACATGGGTTATCCAGTCAATCAGTTAGCCTATTAGCTAGTTCTTGCTTATACGTTTTTCAAGCTGAGTAGTGGATACAACCGTTTTGAGTAGGTAACTCTAGATCGTTGAGTGCATCAGAGTAGGTGGATCTACAACTCAGTGCACAGAAAGACAGAGAAGGTCAAGTCGATCCAAGTTGTGTGTGGATCACTGAGTAGGAGTAGAGTAGAGTGATAAATATAGAGAAGAACAGAGAGCATGAGAGGGAAAATAAGTTTGTAGAGGTATAAGAGAAGATCTTGAACAAAGTATGTAGCTTTGTGTACAGATAAAAGGTGAATCTATTTTCTCATGCCAATTCCAAATGAAGAGCACCTTGTGGTTTTTTCCCGGATGGGTTTCCACGTTACATGCTGTGTATATGTTTGAATGTTGACTAGCTTAGACAAGTGCATATTTACTGTGTTAATGATTGATTGGTTATTGTGCTTTAAAGAGATAACTTTATGAATGTTGTATTTCGAGTAATGAATATATTTGTGATGATTGTTCACTGTGCATTTGTGTAAGATTGCATAAATAAGGGTGAGTAATACTTCAGTATTGATATATAAAGTGTAAACCATCAGCCCACCTTCCCGATATTCATTGGAAACCTTGGCGCAGGGCCAAGGAATTAAATTCCCTCCTGCACAAACTACAAAAACATGGTTTTGGCAATAACCCATAAGAACTGAGATCTCTTTGGTGAGATGGCATTTGTGTCGTAGGTGTTGCCAATTGGGCTCTGCTCCGTCGGGTCGATGTCTTGGGCTTTGTTGCGCTGACCAGAGGGGGGGGGGTGTAACCTGGGTCATAAGGAAGAAGAGGTCAACATGGCATCCACTAGAAACCACAATAGTTAGGTAGAAGAGTCTAATTACAGAAAGAGAATAAGTTCAAGCCCCAGTAACAATGGAAATCTCCCATGAAAGGAAATTATCCGCATGAAAGGTTAACAAAATACAAGCAAGAAATCCCAACACTTTCGAATAATGCACCATAAAATCACCATTAAACTATGTTATAAGTATAACTTACCAACATTTAAAAAATATAAGCAAGATAGTGCCTTAGGTCACCTTTGTGCTTGAGTTATTACGACCATTATTTAGCATCAACGAATAGCATGTGTAAAGGAAACCTTAGAAATTCATCAAATCAACCTTTAAGAAAGAAAGATCATCCAAAGAGAGGTGTGCATAGCATCAAGGGCTCCAATAAACCAAGATAAATAGAAAATATATCATAATGAACCCATATCTTGTTGTGTTTTTGAAATGCAAGGGAGGAACTATTTATATAAGACTAGACTCACCTAATCTTAAGTTATGAGCCAACAAGATAATGAAAAATATAAAAAAAAATGGGCTAGTACACCCATAAACTTGGGGACTCAGTCACATAATGACATAATATAACAATAAAAATCTGAAATTGGGCTCCACCACATGCAAGGTAGGCCAAAATGAGGGATTCACACTTTAACTAACCCCAACCGAGGCTTGTCCCTCAACGCCATCCTTTTTAACCATGTAGGCTTCTTCTTTAAGGAATGACTCCATTGGTCTCGAGACCAAGAGGAGGGTTTTTTTGTCAAATCAATAGGTCCAAGTGGGTAAAATAAGGTGTGATAATCCAGGTATGACAACCCTTACATGTTCTATCACCTTTACAATCAAAATAAGAGTGTGGCCATGTATCCTAATGGGCCCACTCCAAGAAGCACCGGACACCAACCTAAGGCTCAGATGGTTAGACAAGGGGTAGTCAACAATGCCATTAATCCAACAATTCCTGGAATGAAGACTAAGAGGACCTTCCATGACCCAATCAGGGATATTTATCCCCAAAACCAACACTCCATATAATATATCCCCAAAAACTCGGCCTTTACAATAATAATAATAAAATGAAACCCCTCTCTCTAGTATGTCTGGAAAGGATGCATTAGGCACTTTTGAGATGTAATAGTCATCTTGTTGATCTATCTAAAATTTGGACACATATTCCATGAACCTTCCTTTTTGTGAACCATCACCACTAGTGTAGAGAAAGGACTTTGGGTAGGTTGAATGATGCATGCATCTAACATTTCTTGAACCAATTTTTTAATCTCATTTTTGTGCATATGGGTACCTCTAGGGTCTTATGTTAGGTGGTACACTTCATGTTTGCAATTGAATAACATGGTCATGATCCATAATAGGTGGACGACCATTAGGAATATCTCCCAAAATCTTGTAATGATTGTCAATAACATGTTGGAGATCCATTGGAATAGATGGTATAAATGCTTGAACATCTAGTGAGCACAATTGTACAATTACTCCATGGTGTAGTTTTTTCAACAATTTTATCAATTTGTTAGAACTTATCACTTTAGAGGGTTTCCATGGAATACCTATAGGTTCAATGTATATTCCTTCTTAAGAGAATCTCATGAATAGTTCCTGGAAATCGAGATCCATTGTCCCCAATGATTGTAGCCATTAGACCCCTAGTACAACATCAACACCACCCATTTGGATTGCAATCATTGTGCTATCCAATGGATATTCACCTATAGTAAGCTTAAAATTATGGAACTTTGTTGAAAAATGTATGGTACCTCTATTTTCAAGCATTACTTGATATTCTGGTGAGATATATATATAAAGAAGTTGAGAAGTTTGGCTAATCTGCAATAAATGAAGTTATGGGTACTACCAGAATCAATCAACACTGTTACCTGCCTTTTTTTTTATATATCCTTCTATCCTGAGAGTTTGGGGAGTGTTAATGTTGGCCAATGCATGACAATATATGGTTGGATTAGTATCTTATTGCACCGAGAGGTTCTTTACATCCCAGTATGGGGGAGATCTTGTAACGCTACGTAACGTTACTTTTATTAATAAAAAATATTTTTTTAATTATAGGCCAAAATAAATGTCAACCAGAAAAACAATCTAATATGGGGGAGATGTTGTAATCTTCCTACCTAACAAAACAATAAAAAGTAAAAATTTAATTATCCGTAAAAAATGTGGGTTAGGAAAAAAACACATATGGGGGAGATGTTGTAATGTTCCTACCTAACAAAATAATAAAAAATAACAAATTGAATTATCCCCCAAAAAATGTTGGCCTTGCACATGGTTTTAAAACCATGTGCAAGGCCTTCTAAACAACCCATGGTTTTACTATACATGGTTTAGGAGGAAACAAGCCATGGTTTTATTGTACATGGTTTAGGAGGACCTTGTGAATGGTTTTAAGACCATGTGCAAGGCCTCCTAAACAACCCATCGTTGCAGGAGGGCCTTGCATATGGTTTTAAAACCATGTATGAGGAAATGTTGTAATGTTCGTTCCCAACAAAATAAAAAATAATAATAAATATTATATGTCGGCATAAATAATATTATAAATTAATTATAAAAATATTATATGTGGACCTTAAATAAAAATATGTGTCTTTTGGTTTGAATCAAATCAATGGATACCTAAGAAGAGGTTTGCAACTCAAGAGATTTGATCCCTCTCGGCGCTTGATAGAACCTAGGATTTGGATCTACGCTGGTATATATTCCTCTTAGCGTTGTCCCAGATTTAGATCATCTTCCTCTTCACAGTCTATGTAGAATAATTTCTTCTCACTACACTTATGGCCCCTACTCTACTTGATCTCACAATTGAAACATAATCCCTTTGTTGTTCTTTCCTCCATTTGTTTAGGAGTTAACCTTGTATGATTAGGATGAGTGGAGTTGGGAGGGGAAACATTCCCTCTCTATGGGTTTTAGTGGCAATTTTTCTAGTAGCCATATTTTTATTTTCATGCCCTCCTTCTAGCGCCATATTTTTACATTCAATTTTCTTTTCTAAGCTAAAAAAATTCCAGTGATGAAGGTTCAAAGATATGCACCTCATGTTGAATATTCTCTTCTAAAGTGCTCATAAAGAGATTCAATATATTATCTTCTATAATGCTCTTCACTCAAAGACTTAACTTTTGAAACTACTTGATGTGCTATGTAACTAGACCTTTTTGCTTGAGATTTATCAATTGGATAAAGAATGTGTTTATATTAATATCCCCATAATGTGAAATCAATTCATCCATAAATATAGAATAAGAGAGAAAATAATCATTTATATGGTCACAAAGCCATTAGTACCATAGTTACAAGGATGCAATAGTTACCTTTTGTAAAGTTGGCACTTGGTGTAGATCAAAGAATTGCTCCATCTAGAATATCCATGTTATTGGACCATCGCCATCAAAATTTCTCATTTCAATATTGGGAATGAATTAGCTCCTTGAACTGAATATTGATCCCATGATTATGTGGATTGTGTAGTGTTGAATGATCTTGTGTCGAAAAATCGAACCTTTTATTCTCTAATTGTTTTTCAACTTTCTCAATATGTGACTAGAATAAGTCATTATTTTCCTCCTTATCCTCTTCTTGAGTAGATGAATGAGGAAGAAAGTTACGTATTATCCCATTCAACATTGCCTTGACCTCTTGAAGATCCTCTTTACTAGCGATCTTTACCAAACCCTCTTTACTAGCCATCTTTACCAAATCCTCTTTACTAACCATATTTTCAATATTTTTTATATATCCACTTTGAATTTTAGGAATTCAACATTATTTACCATAATTTTATTTTCAAGGTTTCCTAATTTTATTTTCTTCCTTCTCCTCTTGTGTCATGATTAGGCCTTTAGGATCTTTAAGGGGAGTAGAAATTTTTGCTCTACCTCTTTCCATTTTATCCCACTAATATTTAGTGGAGTTCCTCTCTATTTTCTCTTTATCCCACCTTTTGAATCACCAAATTAGACCTTCCAATCAAAAGTTATGCAAAATTCAAAATAACATACCTTTTAAAACTGTGATTTGGAGTCTGTCTTGTTAGTCGACCTTCCAACTGAAGTAACTCTGAAATTTAAGCTCCCTTGAGTATGATTTTTTAATTAATTAATTAATTAATTTTATGTAATATATTGATATGTTTTCTCTTCAATGCCACATGTCTCGACTAATTCTGATGTGATAATAAAAATTTATGGTAAGTTTCCCAAAACTTGTTATTTTTGTCCCTTCTAGGAGAGTGAAAGTGTACGACCTACCACATGTCCAATTTTTGGATTTGATTATGAAATTGCTACCACAAATGATTTGGTATGTCTTCTTTTTTATGCAATATGTCTCAGTTAATTTGGATCGTTTTATCTTCATTTATAACATTTTTTCTCAGAACACATGTTTGAGACTAATTTTGGACTAGTAAAAACCCCTAACTTCCATAGGGTATAACTCTATACCTGTAATGAATCGAGACCTATAAATAGTATCACATGTAGTTTAATATCTCCTATGTGTCGCCTCCAAGCTTTGTTGTCTAAAACATCCCATAAAAATCTATATCAAGTTAAGTGAAAAATGACTCTTTTACCAATGTTATGCACCAAGTTCCTAGAAATAACATAAAATAAGATGAGATAGTATTCCAATGCCTTAAGAATGCAATAAAAAGATGAATAAGCAACCTCTTTGAGGGGAAACCTTCTTTACAATGTATCTCTGATACAAAACAAGATGAGATGATATGAGATGATTATAAACTAGATGTCCTCCGTGTGTGTGTGTAGGAGATAAAGAGTACCATTACCATTCTAGAGCCTACATAATTAGGGTCCTAGCCAATTAATACAAACAATACTAATATGATAATATAAATGCAGTGTCACAATATAAAGGGATTAACACACAAATATATGGGTAGAAAAAAGTAGTGAATAAGTCATTGGTTCAATTCTCGAGGGGTTATAGTTAGAAGCATCCAAGGACCTAGGATGAAAATTTGATTTATATCAAGAAATCTTATAATAGAGAAATCAATAGTTATAGCAGTGAGTCTCATTTTGAACCTTGATATGGGTATTTTCCACCTTCACCGTTAAATGGTATATATATATATATATTACAACAAGGAGGAGTGGGGAAGAAACCACAAGAGAAGCATTAAAGGCTGGAAAATCATACAAATACATTTTTAAGTACAGGAGACATTGAAGAAGTCATGAAAAAAGTACAAGCCCCAACATGATCAACTCAAAATTGAGAAAACATTCAAGGTGGGAGAGAGAGTTTGGTTGAATCTAAAGAAAGAAAGGCTCTAAGATCCTAGTAAGAAGAACAAGGCTTTATAATAGTATCCTAGTGTTGAATATGGTGGGAGATAATTCCTATAGACCTAGTATACACCCATATATACACATTTACTTAGTAGTGAATGTGGAGAATCTAAAACTCTTTGAGCTTTCCATTTTGGACCAAGAAATTGATGAACAATTCTTACCCACCATAGCATAATTATCACTAGAAGCTTATGCAAAGTTAGTAGAAGATGTAATTTTGTAGAATAAGTCTAGACCCACTAGACATGGGACTCTCATGAACTCTAGTAGATTGGGTTGAAGGAAAAATTCCAAGCAAGTCCAAGTGGTACTTCAGGGAGAAGGTAGAGGAAACATTTCCTCACCTCCTTTAGTAAAAGATTTCGGGGACCAAAAGAATGCCTAAATGGAGGGGTTTCAATCGAAAATGGTAAATATAATTTTTCACCTATTTGGTACTTTCTAGGTGTAAAAATTGGAGTTATTGGCTTGTAGGGCATGTTTTATGGGTAGGTCCCACTTTGGTGAGTTGGGGTCTAGACACTTATGGAAATTGTTTAAGGCCTTAAATGGTCATTTTTGGGTTCAAAACTTTATATAGGTTTCCAACCTCTCAATGTTGTTCTACACATCAAGATCTTTCCAACGGTGTGGAAATCGCCTCAATCGAAGCTTGTATGAGGAAGTTGTGACTCCCACAAGTTGATCTATTTTGTTGCCTTGCATGACACTGAGTGGATGCCATGTTAGCTTCCCTTACTCGCATATGTGGAGTTAGTCACATGTGGAATTTCAAGAAGATTCTAGAGGGTTAAAAACCCTAATCATGATTGGTAGTTGGGTCATGCAAAATCCCTAACCCTAACTCTAGATGACTATCAGGCCATATTAAATACCGGGCTGCTAAGATAGGAATGGGTTTCATTCTTTTTTTAATGTATGTTTAATAGTAGAGAAAAGAATTGAGAGTAGGATATTAGAGAAAAGGAGAGGAAGTAGAAGATCATGTAACAACCATACATGCTATAGTGTCAATGGCAACTCCATAATGAATGCACTTTCTTTATATTTGCATTTCATAATTAAGAAGAAAAGAGCAAGGTATAGGCCTCACCTTCTAGCATGATTTTCTTGTATGGGTTTTCCAAGGTCTTTTGTTCATTATGCAGATGATGTGTTCATTTGAGTTTCAATGTATTCATTGTTTTGTGCACTAAGTAATATTAAATTTGAAATCTAATATTAATAATATTAAATTTGAAATCTAAAGTAAGCACTAAACAATAATAGATTACAAATCACATCTAATAAAACTAATAAAAATTAATCTTAATTTTTTATTATTTATAAAATATTCAATGAGGGTTTTAAAAATGTGTATTTTTTTATATTAGAAAACAAAATCTATGTTATGTTATTTATTTATTATATTGTATTAATTAATAAATATTGATTCACAAATATTATTTATATTATATGTTCGATTTCATCATTTTTGAAATTTTAATTTATTAGTTTTGCTTTACCAACTACATTTATATATTAATTTTTGGTATTTTTTTCATAATTAATTATTCATTTCATTTCATTTATTAATTGTAATTCAAGTAATAAAGATGAATTAAAACCTAATATAAAGGTATGTTATTGTAATAATAAGATTTGTAATTTTTTTTTAAATGAACCTAAAAGAACTTTCTTTTTTATAACAAGTGAAATTAACACTAAAGCTACATATATCTACCTTAAGAAATAGTTTAATTTAAAAATTTTAAAATGTTTTAATTTAGTAGTTTTACATACCTAGGTTTAATTTAATAATTTAAAAATGTTATAATTTAATAGTTATTTATAACCCAAATTTGATCTCATATTTTAAAAATGTTTTGAACTAATAGTTATATATAGGTCAAAATTAAAGTTAAAGTTTGACATGAAAATAATTGGATAATAAATAAGAAGTCATAAGAAAATGTCATTGTCATTTAGAAAAATCAAAATTGTATAAAGTTTGACATAAAAATAATTGGATAATAAATAAGAAGTCATAAGAAAATGTCATTGTCATTTTGAAAAATCAAAATTGTATAGAGATTTTATAAAATTTGCATTTCTTTAATAACAAAATTTTACCAAAATAAAATACATTTTTTTTATTAACAATAAATAGGCTAAATAAATTATTAAACTTTGGTAAATCTCTAGTATAATGTCAACTAATTAAATATGAATCAGCATATTTGTTTGAATAAACCAATAAATATTTTTTTGAAATATATGAAAAAAAATCATCTTTAGTTTCATTAATATTTTAGTTTATAAAATGTGAAAAAAAAGCTTAATTGAATATCAAAATAAATATTTAAAAAAATTTAGTTTAAAATTTTTATTCAATAAATTTATATAAAAATAATATAATATGTTAAAGTTTATATATATATTTTAAAAAATATTATATCTAAATAAAACTTGTATATAGTAATATAGCTATATTCATTTATTGTGATGTGATTGTCACATCTATCCATTTATTATGGTTATTTTAATAAACAATACACTTTTAACATTATTATATTTTATTTCTAATTTTTTATAATAAAAAAACATTATAATATATATATATATATATATTTAAAAAATTATTATATTTAAATAAAAGTTGTATATAATGATATAGTTATAATTTGTGATGTGATTATCACATCTATTAAGATTAATGATTAATACTATTTTAATAAACAAAACACTTGGCATTGTTATATATTTTTAAATATTTTGTATATCTAACAATTTTATTTGCACATTATAGGAAATTAGTGAAAGCGTAAAAATAAACCAATTATAAAATACAAAAATAGATTTAAAAAATAAAAAATAAAAAATTTTATTTTTAAAATATTAATTTAATATACGAATTTTATAAAAGTTATATAAAACTTTTGAAAAAGTACATAAATTAATTAAAATCAAAACTATTATTTGACTAAACCATCGCTATATACCTGTCTTAACAGGTATAATAAAATATGATGAAAAAAGTTCAACTATTAATCACAATATAAATTAATCACTAGAAAATTTAATTAAATTTAAACCTATAATTTATAATCTATTTTCAATAACAATATTTTAAAAAAATAAGATTTACCATTTTTATAAACATTATATAAATAATAATATATAAAAACTTAATTACATTTAAACTTATAACTTTTTACTAACAATATACTTTAAATAATTAAACTTAAACTTTACCATGTTAATAAATAGTAACCAAGTAAAAAAATAATTCTTTGTCACATCAACTTTGAATTGGAACAACAAATCAAAGAGTGTATATTAACCGCACAACACATCAAAATATGTGAAAGTGTATATTTTAATCTTATAAAGGAAATTGTCATAATATTAGTAACTTTAAACTTTTTGCCTATCATTCTCAAGCTTATTAAATCCCCCACCACACATTTTTTTTTAATATCATTATCAAGTTTATTCAATCCCCACCAACATACTTATATATATTCTATAAACAGAATCATAAAAGTGTTTGAAGGACGAGAATAAGCAAAGATAAGGAAGAAGGTTTAGTCATAATCATTATTATGAGCCATTAGTTTTGTAGATCCCTAGCAACTCACTTTTCCACTCTTCCATGGTACATAATCCAAGTGCAAAACCATGATTCACCCCGTTGAAGAAGCTCTTATATAGTTTCTCCATTTTTATCATGGCAGAGGTAACGTGCGATTTGTAAAGAGACATAACACCTCACATGTCAAATTTTAAGAGACACGACATGGGTCCCATATGTAGAAAGAATTGCATGGACCACGCTTCACGCACTAATAAAGTATAGGTCTTAATCATATAAGTTCCCCCCCCCCTCCTTTTTTTAATATGTTAACAACATAAAAATTAAACGATAACGAAGAATGTACGGAAGTTATTGCAACATAAAGATTGAAAGGACAAGGAAGAATGTATGGAAGTTGTCATTGTATAGGTTAAGGTTTAAGGTTTTTGAATATTTTTTTTTAAAAGCAAAAACGATTACAATTTTTTTTTCCTTTTTATTGATAAAGAATTGAATGGGCCTTTGCCCCATTATATTTGTTCCAAAACATCAGCTTTGAAAAATCAAGAATTCTCTTTTCCATATCAAGGAATAGGATTCATCGAGCTAGGACCATCATTCAAACTTAACATTCCTGTAGAGAGTAGGCATCCTTGATTGGCTTTGAAATCTGCTAGCTTATTTAAATCTCGAAGAATGTGATAAGAAGAAACTAAAACACTATCAGTTAAAATGAAGTGCAGCCTTTGCATGGTAACATTCAAACTTGAATTGTTGAGCTTTGAATCCAAATTTAAAGCTTTGATTATGATTTTAGAATCTCCAAAAATTTGAATGTTGTTGTGTCCCACTGCCTTTGCAAGTTGACAAGATTTTAGAAGCGCATATAATTCTGCTTAGTTATTTGAAATATGTCCTATTCCCCAGCTGAAACTTGTTTCTAGCATTCCCCCAGGGTAATAGATCAAACCCCCTACTCCAACTTTCCCCGGATTTCCTTTTGACACTCCATCGAAAAAGATTGAGACTTTGTTTTTCAATTGCCACCAGTATGAGAATTCCTTCTCTATAATTTTAATCTACCAATTTGGTTTAATAATTGGCTTGCTTGATCCCAGTTGAACTTTATCCTCTTGCATCGATCCCAACCATTTAAGCTCTTCTTCTAATTTGATTTCATCAAGTTGAGGATTTCCCACTGCTTCTAGTAGAAAATCCTTAGCTTTTAAAGCTACTATTTCAGGCTTCGGTACTTTACTGTTAAAAATCAGGTCATTTCTTGCCAGCCAAATTTTCCACAATACAAATTTGGGAATGGCCTGCCATATCTTTCTCCATGATAGACCGGTTGAAGAGTCTGGATACCTTCACTGCCAGCTTTCAAAAAGAATGACAGGATCTGAATTTAGAGGAGCAAAGGAAGGCAACCCGCTCATAAAATGAGCCCAAACTTCTTAAGCAAATGCACACCCAACAAAGATATGAGGTGAAGTCTCAATAGATTGAAGGCAGAAGCAGCATCTAAAAGGACCAAAAAAACCTCGTTTTAATAAATTTTCGTCGGTTAAGACCTTCTGGTGCATAATGGTCCAAGTAAAAAAATTTACTTTTGGAACGCTGGGAGAATTCCAAACCATCTTCCAACAGGATGCGTCAAGAGAGCCAGAGGATGGTAGATTATAGACCTGCAATTTCTGTAAAAATTTTAACCCTTCAGCAACAATGTAAACACCTGTGGGTCCCCATTCCCACGTGTCCTTGCAAGTATTATGAATTGGAGCCATTCCAAATAATTTCATCAGCAACGAATTTTGTTGAGCAAGCAAATGAGGAGCATGATCTGGTAATTTGGGAAAGGACCACACCTCCCAATTCCCTTTGCTATCCCAGGAGATGAAATCTGATAAACGATGGAGATCTTTGTTCACTAACCAACTCATAAGCTCATTGAACGTTACAACTGTATTTAGAGGATCGTTCCCTAGAATTTTATCTTCCCACATAAACGTATGTTTACCATTCCCTAGGATTCTATATAAATGTTGTGAAAAAAAACAATACATCTTCTGCATAAATTCCATATATTAGAGCCTTTTGGAGTATTTGCCAATTGAACGTTTCTTAAATTGCCCCCATGAAAATATTTTTTCCATAAAATTTGGCTTACTGGGTGCTTTTTATTAGAGAAAAGTTGTCATAGCAATTTGACTCCCAAAGCTAAATTAGACATACCTAGATCTCTTATTTGCAGTCCACCTTCAAGACCAACCCTTCTTACAATTTCCCATTTAACCAAATGCATACGGTTCTGATTTTTTTTCCCACCTCTCCAAAGAAAGCCTCTGAGTAGCTTAGAAATCTGATCCATGATCTTTTTCGGATCCATGAGAAGAGATGACTGGTAGATAGGAAGGGTTGAAAGAATAGACTTTATCAAGATGAGCTTTCCTACCTTCGTCAGCCAGTGGCCACCCCACGAAGTAATATTAGATTTTAACTTGCCAATGATATCCAACCAGAGAGAAGGATTATTTTTTCCCAAGGTCAAAGGAAGTCCCAAGTATTTAACCTTGTCCCAAGAAGCAAACCCTTCAAAGCCCAAAATTTGAGAAATGTTTGCTACTATTGATTGATCCACATTCCAACAATACATAGCACTCTTTCGAATATTAATGAGTGCTCCTGAAATGATGGAGAACTTATTCATAATGTCTAGAAAAACGCTTGCCATGTTTAAAGAAGCCCCACCCAGAAGCAAAGTATCATTCGCAAATAGGGCATGGTTAATAAATTCTACTCCAACTGATGGAGAGATGCCTGGGATGATCCTAGCATTTTTCCCTGTTGTTAGCTTTCTACTTAAGGAATCATCCATAAGTACATACAGAAACAACGAAAGAGGATAGCCCTGACGAAGACCCCTGGTTGCTTGGAAGAAATTTGTTGGTTTGCCATTTACTAATGGCGTTATCCAAGGTTTATCGATGCATGCTTTTATCAAATTTATATAGGCAGGGATAAAGCCAAAAGAACGAAGAACTGAGAATAGAAAGGGCCTGTCAAATGCATTTGCCATGTCAAGTTTGATTAGCATTCCCTTCTCCTTCCTTCGAAAGCTCGAATGCATGGCTTCCTATACTTGAATTACGTTGTCCAAAATATGCCTCCCTTTGACAAACCCACCTTGAAGAGGTGAAATCAACTTCCCATGCAGGTCTTAGAGAATATTTTATAAGATGCATTACATAGTGAAATAGGTCTGAATCGATCAAAAGAAGAAAGGTTAACTTATTTAGGAATTAAAGCCAGGAATAGCTATACAAACCTTACATCTACAATTTAATTAAAACCATTTTATTTCCTCCCTACACAACCCTTATAACTACACATTACATTCTATTACATACTATGTTTATACACATTGCACAATGAACACAAACCTCTAAGGGTAAAAATAAAATATAATTGAACCCTTGTCTATGTATAAGGATTCATTCAACAAAGATTTAAAAAATTAAGGTTTTAAATATCCAAATTTTAAGCTTACAAATATAAGTGGTTGCATTTTTATAATGAGATTCATTTATTTTAAAAATAAAATTTAATTAAAAAATTATTTTTTTGTTAAAAAAAATTAAGGATGTTGTCTTCATATTAATATATGGTATTTGTAGTAAATTAGTTAGTAAAGATTGATGCATTTAATTAGAAAAATGTAATCACATATTTATTGACATGAAACTTGCATTGCATTGTAGAAGTTGTAGAAGCTTTCAAAGTAGAAATGGATGCAAGTGGTTGTGTGAGTGGTCATGATGCAAGAGGAAATTTAATATTATATTATTATGAAATCTTCCATGGAAAAGTCATGGACTACTTTGAAGATGAAAAGGAACCCTATGTTTTGGTTCAAGTTGTTAAGAAATTGAACCACTCTCTTATGGGCAGGGAGATCATCATCGACACCAATCACACTAATTTCATTTTATCATCAAATATAAGAGGGGCAACACTAATAAGTTGGAAGACATGCTTTGAAGACCACCCACATCTAATATCTAAAATTTTATGCACATGGATCCTTTCACCCATGATGCATAAAAGAGGCACACACAAAAGATGAGGAATTTAAGGAAGTGTTTCAACAGCTACAAGGCGAAGTTTGTGTAGAAGAAGGTGATAGTAAGGCTAAATATCATATTGAGAATGGGTTGTTCTACAAACTATAGAAGCTTTGTGTTCCTATAAGTGAAATATTATTGCTTATAATAGAGGTTCACACCAAAGTTGCAGGGCATTTCTGGTGTTAGAAAGACAATTGCCAACTTATAGAGTATCTCTATTGGTCTAGAATGAACTAAAATTTAACTTGAATTATTAGAGGGTGCACACTTTCTTGTATCGACAAACTCAATAACAGAAAGAATGGGTTACATCATCCCTTCCTTGTACTTACTGGACCATGGGAGAGCATTTCCATGGACTTCGCAGACAACTTGCAAAGAACAAGGAAGGGAAATGACTATCTGTTTTGGTAGTTACAAGTTTTGTAAGATGTGCATTCTCATACCTTGTACGAAGACCATCAACAAACAAAATGCACTAAAAATGTTCTTTAAAAAGGTATATGTGCACTTTCAAATACAAAAGATGATAATCTCAAATAGAGATACCAAATGAGTTAATGTCTTTTGGACTACACTTTGTGAGAAGATGGACACAAAGTTGAAGAGATCAATAACTTTTCATCCACATGTAGATGGGAAGACACAATTATTGAATATGACATTGCTTAGATTTTGAGGGGTTACAATTAGAAGCATCTAGGGAGTTGGGACTAAAATTTGTTCTATATTCAACACTTATACAAAGCAATACACAATTCTAGAAGTAAGCAGAGAAAATTTTAAGCATCCATAATTTTTTTTAAAGTGTAGAAACCTTGTCAAATCTTAATAATTCTTAAATTTCCAACCTTAAAATGTTAGGTGACATTCTTGTTAGAATACTCAAATTTATAAGGATTTTATATAGTTTCTAGAAAATTTTGGTAATGTCTAGTGTAAAAAATTTTAATCTTGTGAAATTTGGGCAGATCATTTTAGGAAAAAATGGAAATTGGTGAATCGTTTTTCGAAGAAAAAAAATCCCAAGGGCTAAATTTTGACCCTAAAATTTTTCGTGCCATTAAGTACCCTTTTGAACCTTTCTTTATGTTTTTTCCATCTTCTCCCTTAGATGTTGCATATGGACAATAAGGATGAGTGAGGGATGTCATGACATTGAAGAAGTCACATGAAAAGTGCAAGGCCTAACATGATTAACACATAATTAAGAAAACATTCAAGGTGGGAAATATAGTTTGGTTACATCTAAACAAATAAGGCCACATGTGACGGGGTTCTTGTAAGAAGATTAAAGTTATGTAGTATGGCCATTTTGAAGCATTGGAGAGGGTGGGTGATAATACCTATAGACTTAGTCTACCACCATATATGTGCATTTGTTTAGTAGTGACTATGGAGACTCTAAGACCCTTTGAGGCTTCCATGTTGGAACATGAAATTAATGAGTAAGTATTACTTTCCATAGACAAATTAATTGCACTAGAAGATTAGTTAGAGTTTGCAAAAGATACAACTTTTCATAAGATGTCTAGAACAACAAAACATGGGCAACACTGACTTTGACAGGTTGGGTTGAAATGACAACTTCTAGGTAAGCCCATGTGGTACTCTAGGGAGAAGGTAGAGGAAACTTTTCCTCACATCCTTTAGTAAAAGCTTTTGAGGACCAAAAGCCTCCCTAAATGGGGAGGTGCAATCTAAAAGAGATAATTATGTATATATTTTCATATATTTTGATACTTTTGTTGGGGGGAGGAGGGATTGGAGCTATTATCTTGTAGCACCCATTTAGGGGTAAGTTCTGCTTTGGTGATTTGGAGTCTAGGAACTTCTAGAGTCTATTTAAGGCCATAAACAATCATTATTGGGGTCTAAATTCTACAAACAAAGTTCTTAACCTCCCAATGCTATTATACACATCATGAACTTTCCAATGACATGAAAATCACATCAATCAGAGTGTGTATGGGGAAGTTATGCCTCGTGTAAGTTGAACTATCTTGTTGACCATCATGATGCTTAGTGGATGTCATGTCAGCTTCCATTAGTCACAAATGTGGATCTAGTCATGTGTGGAATTTTATTAAGATTCTATAAGATTCAAAACCCTAACCTTAATCGAGAGTTTATGCAAGCAAAAACCCTAACTTTAACCCTAGATTATTATGAGACCATGATAAATATTGGGATACAAGGATAGGAGAGGGTTCCATTCTTATTGTATTGAGTAAAGATCCATAATAGAGTAGAGCATTGAGAGTGGAATATTGAAGAAAAATAGAGGAAGTAGAAGATCTTGTAAGAGTCATATAGGTCGCACTGTCCATGGCAATCCCAAAATGCCTCCACCTTGTTTGTATTTTATTTCACAAATGAGAAAACAAAAGAACAAGGTGTATACCTCACCTTTTAGCTGGGTTTTTCCCATATTGGGTTTTCATAGTGTATATCTTGTGTTCATTTTGTGGATGATGTGTTATTTGCTTACCTTCTTTCATTTTAGTTTCAATTTATTTTAGTATTTTGTGCACTAAGCTACTAATGTGAAATTTAACATACGCACTGCATAATAAGAGATTACAAAATATTGTAAGAATTGTTGAGATGAATTGTTCCACTCCAATATTTATGCCAACTTATATATCATATTTAATAATACTAATATATATATATATTAAAGTACAAAGTGTAACATCCCCAGTAAAAGGCACTGTAAGCAATGTTATTGTATGAATTTATACATTTATGAAATCTTCATTACATAAATTTATATCCATGAATTTATTCATAGGATATCCTAAAAACCAAAGAAAGAATTATAATAAAATTATCAATTTAAAGAAATGGAAGTCTAACGATTTCCATATGAGCAAGGAGCATTTTAGTGAGTCGGTTAAGGAGCGGTTAGGTTACCTCCTTAGAAGAAGGAATCACATCTCATAGTTTTGAAAAGAAATTGGCTTGCGAATAGCACCAACCCAGGATAATATATCATCATTATATTCAATAGGAGATGGTGGCTACATAATGAGACGATTTACACCAGAACATTGGGCTCGAATATTTTTTTTGGTGAAAGGTAGCCAAGATCTAATCTCCCAGGACCATACAATTTACACCATAACGGTTATACAACACTGAGGGGATTATGGCTTCTTTTCTAATGAAAGAGGGTCGAAAAAAAAAGTGTTAATCCATTCTTAGCTATCATTATACTGATAAAAGAGGACAGTTTTGCATAATCAAATCTCCATATATATTGTTTTGTTATATGTTTCAATTACTACATAAGCTTGTTTATTTTTATTGATTAAAGGAGATAGCGATTAACTCCATTAGTAGCACTTTATATTTCTTTCAGTGTTGTGTGTTCCTGACGAGAAGTGTGTGTTCTTAATTAGAAGAGAGCAGTCGACTCCCTTAAGAAGTAATCGGCTCCAGTTTATCATTTACTGTATTAGTTGGATTAGAAGAACGGTCTCTCAGCGAGGAACTCAATATTTCTTATATTTTTCTTTGGTGAGTGGATTGAAGAGAGGGACGGCCCCTCCATAAGTAAAGTCATTTTGATGATCCTTTTTATTTGTCCATTAATCAAGAAGGGAGTCAATCTTATTACCTTTGCACGCAAGCTGAGGAAGGTTCTCCTCTATTTTAGTTTCATGTATGAAAACTATTCTTAAATCGTATATGACTATGTTGTGAGTAGTATTTAAAAAAAAATTGTTGCTTCCTCACTTGTTTCAGTTTGATATTATGTTTACATTTTGATTAGAAAATATTGTTAAAAAAAAAAGAAGTTATTCTCATCTATGGTCTTTCTGGCAATAATAGGCTTTAAAGAAAAGAAAGAACCTAGGGTTAACTTGTTTCCTTGAATTTGATAGTATTTTACTGTCTAGGAGGAAGAACGGTCCCTGGAGGATCCACATTGATTATCCATGTGTTAAATAAAACCCAACGAACTAATAGAGAGATTTGAACCCACACTTAATGTCGAGATAGAAATTGAATTCCACTTTGATAATTGATTCATTTGTGTAATTACTTAATATTTATAAATCTACCTAGGGTAGAATCCGTCCCTACCTTTGAAGAGAATACTAATCTGTTATGTGTAGAATGGTGTGAAAAGATGAAACTCATTTGGGATTTGTGAAATATTCAGACATTTTTTATGTGTTTTTCGCCATTGGATTATGGTTAAGAATTATACCTATATTTGTACCCAAAAAGTTGGAAAGATTAATTTGTTGCAATGATTGATTCTTGAGAGATAAAGATCTCTGAATTTATGTTTTATATAAGAACACCTTATAAAAGTTTGAAGGATCTCCAATTCTTTGGAAGAATCATGGGTTAGTTTATCATTGTTGCGGGGATCCATTAACTTTACATTTTTAGTCTTTTATAATCAATACTTAGATGGTTAAAGTGAAAATATTTTGAATTCTATAGATGGCTATGCCTATGTTTAAAAGAAGGCCTTATGTTAAGGTTAGGAAAAATAAAAATAAATAAATAGATAAAAAATGAGTAGTTCGATAGTGGGTCTCTTCCACTTGTGGAAAAAGATAATTAAATTGCAATTGCTACGCTGCGGAATTGTAATACTTTTGTTGCATAAGATAATAAAAAGATAAAAATTCTTGGTGGACGTAGCCCCATGGTTGGGGTGAACCACGTATATTGGTGTCTCTCTTACATTTGTATCTTATGCGTGTTTATTTCTTAGTTAATGCTTTCATAAACATGCCTTTCTAGCTGAACACTCATTCCTTTAAATTGTACCTAATGAATGAGATTTGGATATGTTCTCTATGCATGTGTGTCAAAACTTTGTACACCAAAAATACGTGGATATCTTTAATGATGGTTGTTTATTATATGTTACTCATTGTAGATATGTGATGGTATGTGGGACATGAATTATTCTCACATCATAAGCATTTGGTTAAGTGTATTTTATGAATAAACATACTTGATAAGTTAAATGATTCAATACCTTTGTTTAATAGGTAAAGAAATAATTAATAGTATGTAAGATGTTATTATCATGGTACTAGATTATCGTAAAATGAAGTGTTAGTAATGCTTCAAGCATACAGAGGATTAGGTATGGTCAAAGAGTTAAGATAATATATAAGGTTGTGAGTATATGAAGTGGATTATGTTAATACCATTAGTAGAGTAAGTAAACTAAGAAGCTAATCCAATTTTGTTATACTTAATTTAGAAGCAATGAAAATTATGATGTTGATCTTTAAAAGATAAATAGTATTTTAGTGTATCAATTAAGAACCCTACTATGCTTATGATTGTAAAGATGCTTCATGATAAAATGAATGATAATCATGCTCTTGGGTACATGAAAGATGTTTCGAACATATTTTTTTTATACCCATTTTCATGTAAATAGTAAGATTGAATTTGGGTATGTTACAAATGGTATCAGAGCAGGTTTACAACACTAAGACCTAATGGACTCGCCTATATACATTTATGTGTGAATTTTGTGTGGAAAATTACTTATTCGAAAACGAGACTTTATGTTTACCTATTGGCATGCGTGTTATGAAAAGGATATGTTTATGTTAATCTATGTATAACTTTACCATGAGTGATACATGGCAAGAGTATACTAACATATTTTGATTTTATTAAGATTAAATATGATAAATATACAAGGATAAAGCATAAAGATAAATCATTACGTTAGATTGCGCACTCTATATTTCTTGAGTGTTTAAATGCATATAAGAAGAACTTTTTGGTATATTATGAGAATAACTTTTTGGTATATCTAATTATATGTCTTGCTTGCAATTACATTGGAAAATGCTAGAAAGGCTAATTGCATGGTGCTGAAGAGAGGCATGTTGAAGTAAAGTAGTGGCAATACTAACAGTTTAATGTAAATCCAAGTTATTAGAAAGTAAGGAACGAATTTTGCTTAAGGTGCACATGAGTAAAAGGTCCATGCAAGTGTAGTTATGATTAAGCTGTCGAGGAAATAATCCATTGATATTTTGTTGCATCAAGAGTTATGAGTATCAAAATAGGATTTTGTTATTATATAGTTGCTTTATGAGATTATGATGCAACTTATTTTTGGCAATAAATTGTGAGCAAAGAATGGAGGTGCACATGGTTACAAGAAGCATCGCCGCATGGGAATTGTTAATTTAATTAAAATCAAAAGATAAAATTTCGTGATGGAAAAAGGTAACAACATTCCTTTATTATCCTGAGAGGTTAGTAAGATGTTGTCATATGATCAAGCAATCACATTTATGGAAAAACATAGTTTAGATAACTTGATATGCTATGGATATAATTTGTGAAAAATAAAGTCAATAAAATTGGAAATTTCTATTGAAATACTTGAGTAGGGTAATTGTATTATTTATGAGAATTATCAGTTTTTAAAATGACATAACAATGATAAATCAATCAAATCATAGAATTTGTTTGAAATAGTTTGTAAATGTTTATATACTAGCTATGCCAAGCGATAATGTGTTGTTTAAACATATTGGAAGTATAATGTTGTTTTGATGTTGAACGGGTAAGCTCTAGAACATTGAGAATGCTCAGAGTTATTAAAATTTTGGTTAAGGTGGAGATGGTAGGCTCTGGAACGTTGAGTATGTCATTATGCTTAATTAATTAAAGAGTCATTAAAATTTTGAGTTGACCACGGGGTACGCCCTGGGTTATAAGGCTCTTAAACTTGTGAGAAACTTTTCTACACTAAATAAAACCAATTAATGAAAATGGAGTAGAAAATTGGATTGGTGTTGAGCTTGTTGGGCTCTAGAGCACCTAAAGTGTTTAGTCTCAATATGTAATAAGCCTTGGAAATTGAGACTTAATTTTCAGAATAAACAAACTAAAATATTGAAATGATTGAACAAAAAATATGCATGAATTAAGTAGAGCTGTTACGGAGCACCTTGGAGAGGTGTTAGGCTCTGAAATTTTTGATAAGTTAGTACAAAGTTGTCAGTGAGCACCCTTGTGAGGTGTTAATCTCTGTTGAGCACTCTATGAGATTAAATTCCTAGGAAAAAGAGCTATCAATGATCACCCAGAGGAGGTGTTAAGCTCTAAAGTTTTTGATAAGTTAGTACAGAGTTTCCAGTGAGCACCCTTGTGAGGTGTTAAACTCTGTTGAGCGCTCTATGATATTAAAGTCCTAGGAAAAGAGTTATCAATGAGCACCTAGAGGAGGTGTTAGGCTCTTATATAGAACTACCAGAGAGAACCTATGTGAGGTGTTAAGTTATGTAGTGATATCTTTTGTGATGTTAAGATTCTAGGATAAGAGATGTGTGGGCTTCCAAATTATAAGTAGGAGATACGCTCGATAGCTGTAAAAATCTAATGAGGGGTATTGTCCTTATATAAGATGAATATAATATATACTGGTTGAGGAGGCTTGCACGTGAACTAGCATTTATGTGAGGAGATGACCCTCATGTATATATGCATTCCAAAAATTTTGAAAGAGGATTTCAACCAGGAAGTGGTTGGAACATCAATGCCAAATATAAGGTATGTGTTTGATTTTTGCTATTTTACGCATGATGACATGATGAATGATGAAACATTAGTTGCAAATTTAAGTATGAATTAAATCCTCTTGTAACAAACACGATAAAAATATTGCTATTATTGTTGAAATATTGTAACTTCAAAGGATATTCTAAATGTATTTTACCAATGTAACACAAGGGATATGTTATTATTTGTCTAGCGGGGTGTTACTATTGTATTTGGTCATCATAGAGTCATGAGGTAAATCCTCCATTGTAAGTCGGGTCATTAGTACCCTAATGAACAATATAAAATATTGTTTTGAGTCTTCCTAGGTGAAGTTGGCCCAGAAATTTTAGTGGGGCCGACTTGTTTAGTGTAAAAGCCAGTTGTCTCAATGTGTATAAATAGGAGAGTTGTGATTCTTATTTGGACACAAACTCACTCACCTGAGTAGCACATAGGAGAGAAAGAGAGAGACGGAACATTAAGGAGGATACTACATGTTTTTGGGGTTATATCTTATACATCTTACAAAGGAAGTTTTGGCTAGGTTTTCTTCCCCTTGAGGGTTTCCCAAGATAAATACTGTGTCTATCTTATGATTGTATTTCTTTCAGTGATTCTGCATATGCTACTGCTATGAAATTGAATTGAACACTAATAATATCTACTCTAGCATATGAAGTATTAACATAGTATCAAAGCTAGCCTGAATATGACAACTTTCACAAGGTGAAACTCTCTCTCCTCCCTCTTTGGAAGAAATTAGGGTTTCTACAAAATTTGGAGTTTAGAAGATATGATTGCATAGAAATTTGTGCCTCCATAGAGCACATCTATTGAGCCCATGATCGAAGTTTTTGGGTGGTTGAATCTTGGGAAATCCAAGCCCTAGTTTGACCCTGAACCAGAAAATTACAGAAAACCAGAGCCATAAATTCTGCAGAGCTACAACCTTGCAAGTAGGATTTGAAGGGTGAAGATTTGGGGTCTCCATAAATCAGTTGGACCAACCAACTCGCCTCATTCAAGTGCATCTCCTGGTAAGGCCAGCTTTCTATTTTGAGAAATTTCATTTTTTAGTGACCTACTCGACAAGATGGCCCCAAGCACTAAGCTTGAGGAAAAAATGGAAGGCATAGAAAACATCCTAGCTTGGAAGTATAGGATTGGTCTCATTCTGAAAGAGAATGGCCTTGATAAACATCAAGGATGAGATTGTAGAACCTAAAGGAGATGAAGCTAAGGAGAAGCATGAACAAGACCTAATCAAGGCAGTGAGGATCATTGTTAATTCTATTAAGGATCACTTGATCCCTCAAGTGTCATCTAAGAAGACACCCAAGCATATGTGTGATGTACTTTCCAGAATGTATGAGGGAAGGAAGACCAACAGAAAGATGAATCTGAGAGTTCAACTGAAGGGAACCAATATGAGCAAAGGAGAATCAATTCAAGATTAATTCATAAGGGTCTCCCGGTTCGGAGAACAACTAAGTGTTATTGGAGACACCCTTGGTGAGGATGAACTAGTTATGACTACTCTTAATGGTCTCACTAGACCTTGGGACTCATTCATTCAGACTCTCTGTGCCAGAAAAGAAAGTATGGATTTTGACATAGTATGGGAAGATTGCATACAAGAAGAAGCTAGAGTAGCCAACAGAGAAGCTCTACTCAGAGAAGATGTCCAGGCTCTAGCCACCCATACTAAAGGAATAAAACAATCAAAATTCAAGAAGAGTAATCATAAGCCTTCAAAGAAGAAGTTCCAGAAGAAGACGAAGGATTACTCAAAGTATTAATGCTACAACTGTCATAAGATAGGACACCTTGCCAGAGAGAGATCACCAAATAAGAACAACAACAACAAGAGAGATCATGCTCATCTATCTAAAGATGAGAATGAAGAATAAGAAAGACCTCGAAAGAGACTAACTAGAGGTGAAGATGTAGAAGAATATGTGTTATTATTTGCAATCTCTGGGTCTATAACACCTGGAGAAGATACATGGATTATTGATAGTGGTGCCTCAAAACACGTGATAGGGAAGAAGCAAACTCTGTAAAGACTTGAAGAAAATAACTCTCCTTAGAAAGTATCATTGGGAGATGACTATCAATATCCCATCAAAGGTATTGGTGAATCAAGTTACAAGCTTGACTATGGGACTTCCATGAAGATGAAGGAAGTACTGTATGTACTAGGTTTGAAAAAGAACTTACCTTCTATCTCTGCTCTAGATAAGAAAGGATACAAAGTTGCTTTTATAGATGGACAAGTACTTATGTGGTCCAAAGGAAAGACACTTGAAGATGTTGTGGTCATTGGAGAAGAAGGAGGACTGTAGAGCTCAAAGGACATCCAGAGACAACCCTTTCCCATGAGACTGCCAACTCAAGTGAGATGTGGCATAGGAGACTTACTCACATCAACTACAAAGAACTGCCCTATGTGAGAAAGGTGGTAACAAGGTTACCATATCTGAATATTGATCATGAGGAAACTTGCAAAGGATGTGCAAGAGGAAAGAACGTCAAGAATCCCTTTCCAAAAAGTGAAACAAAGATTAAAGGTACATTGGAACTAATTCATTCCGATGTATGTGGTCCTATGCCCTCCATATAATTAAGTGGATATGAGTATTATGTCACATTTATTGATGACCATTCAAAAAAAACTTGGATATACTTCTTGAAGAATAAGAGTGAAGTGTTCGGGAATTTCAAGGAATTCAAAGCCTTGATAGAGAACCACTCAGAAAAGAGAATCAAGACACTGAGATCAGATAATGGTGGAGAATACACTTCAAAGGAATTTGAATCATTCTGTAAGGAAGGATGAATCAAGAGGTAACTAATAACTCCCTATAATCCCAAACAGAATGGTGTTGCGGAAAGAAATAATATAACTATCATGGAAGCAGTGAAGACCATGATTCATGACCAAGACCTCCCTATGCACCTATGGGTTGAAGCAGCAAGAACAACCTATATGTGCATAATAGATTATCTCATAGGGCTCTTAGATTCAAGACTCCTAAAAAGATGTATACAAGAAATAAACCTGAAGTGAGCCATCTCAAGATATTTGGTTGCCCAATATATGTACATATTCTGAAAGAGAAGAGAACCAAATTGGATCCTTCTGGAAAGAAGGGAATATTTGTTGGATACTATGAAGTCTCCAAATCCTTCAGGATATACATCTCAAGATACTGTCATATCAAGATTAGTAGGGATGTGACATTTGATGAAGAGACAACCCTTAAGAAATTTAAAAGGTGTCAGCTTGAAGAAGTACATGAAGAGGATGTACCTACCTGAAATAGTAGCATCTAAATATTGTGACATGATAGAACCTCAGGAACCCCCTACTATGGATATCTCTCGAAAGAGAAAACCTGCTTGGGTAAGAGAAATCATACATGAAGCATAGAGATATGGAGCTCTAGAAGGATCCACAAGAACTAACAAAAGATCAAAGCCATATTCCAATTATCAAGATTTGATGTGTGACCTTGTGGATCAAGAATCCACCAGCTATGAGGAAGCTGCACAGAAGAAAGAATGGGTTAAAGCAATGACGGAAGAATACCAATCGATAATGAAGAATGATGTTTGGGATATAGTACCCAAACCAGAAAAAAAGAGTGTGGTATCTTCAAAATGGATTTACAAGATAAAACTTGTTGCTGATGGAAGTATTGAAAAGTACAAGCCAAGATTTGTGGCTAGAGGATTCTCTCAGAAAGAGGAGATTGATTATGAAGAGACATTTTCTCCAGTAGCAAGGTACACTTCCATCAGAACCATCATGGCACTTTCTTCCATGATGAAATGGGACTTACACTAGATGGATGTAAAGGCGGCCTTCCTTAATGGTGTGATTGAGGAAGAGGTTTACATTGAACAACCACAAGGATTTGAAGTCGAAGACAAAGCGACTCATGTATGCAAGTTGAAAAAGGCTCTGTATGGACTGAAGCAATCTCCTAGAGATTGGTATGGTAGAATAGATAACTTCTTGACAAGCTTGGGCTTTACTAAGAGTAAAGCTGATCCTAACCTTTATATGAAGATTATGGATGATGAACCCATCATACTATTACTGTATGTGGATGATCTATTTCTGATGGGAAATGAGAAACATATCACATATTGCAAGAAGAAGATGGCTAAAGAATTTGAGATGAAAGATCTTGGATTGATGCATTATTTCCTAGGGCTGGAAGTGTGGCAGAGCTCGGAAGGAATATTTCTGAATCAAGGAAAGTATGTTGTAGAAAATTTGAAAAGATTTGATATGTTGGATTGTAAGGCCATGGCCACACCCATGGACACCAACCTGAAGATGTTGTGTGATGAGACATCATAATTAGTGGACATGACTCGATACACATAGATTATTGGGTCATTAATGTATCTAACAAACACAAGGATAGATATATACTTTGTTGTGAACACCTTGAGTTGGTATATATTTAAACCTAGACAGGTTCACCTGATAGCTGCAAAGCATGTGATGAGGTACCTAAAAGGTACGGTAGATTTGGCACTTTACTATGGGAGAGATCATGACTACAAACTATATGGATATACAGATTCATATTGGGCAGGAAGTGTTGCAGACATAAATAGCACCTTAGGTGGATGTTATTTTCTGGGATCTGCCATGATCTCATGGTTTAGTAAGAAACAGTCCAGTGTTTCTCTCAGAACAGTTGAAGCAGAGTACATTGCAGCTTGCTCTGCTTGTTGTGAAGTGATATGGCTTCAGAAGCTTATGTCAGGATTATTTGACATGGAGTTGGACACCACAGTGATTCCTTGTGACAACTAGATTTGCATAAATATGACAGAGAACCCGATGTTCCATGACAAATCGAAGCACATAGAAATATGATACTTTTATATAAGGGATATGGTACAAAAGGGAGATATCAAGCTCCAGTATGTGAGTATTGATGAGTAAGTTGCTAATGTACTGACCAAGCCTCTATCTCGAGTAAAGTTTGAGCATTTTTGTGACAAGCTTGGTGTAGTTCAAAAACACTTTCCTTGCCAGGAGGAGTAGTGATGGTACTACAAATGATGAAGACATGGACCTTCTTTGGAAAGGAGGAACAAGTCAAAGATATGGACTCTCCTTGAAAAGGAAGATCAGGTCGAAGACATGAACCCTCCTCGGACAAAGGTGGAGAAGGTTGATAGTATGAAACTTCCCAAGAAAGGGGGAGTAATGATGTGACTGACATCGATGATGGGATGACAGTGATGATATAAGGTTCGGCATTCACTTGTGGATGATAGTATCCTCTCTTGAGGATGGTAGGTATAACACTCTGTTCATAAGAGTGGTCCTTACTAAGGATGGCCCTGCATATGTTACTCTCGCATGGAGAGTACCCACATTCATTTATGGATACCGTAGAATAACACTCGCTTAGGAGTGGTCCTAACCTTAGTGGTATAGATTCTCTGTTATGAGTCCTCACGGACGCTGTAGTATAACACTCACTTGGGAGTGGTCCTAATCTCAGTGGTAAGGATGTTCTACGATGAGGGCTGACATTTTGTATGCGGTCGAGATTTGCTCTGCAGAGAATAGTCTTACTTGTTAGAGTATTCCTACATGTAAGTGCAGATACCGTAGTATAACACTCACTTAGGAGTGGTCCTAACATTAGTGGTATGGATGGTCTACGATGAGTCCTCACGGATGATAGGACTTGCATATATGTGCGGTCGAGATATACATTTAGCTATAGACGATTTAGCCGATTGATATTATGGATCAGGATGATGGAGGATTTCATCGTCCTTGGACTTACGTTGACCTAAAGTGATAGGGATTGATCATCCCACAAAGAGATCATGATTGTAGGTAGTGTGGTGGAAAAGGATCAAGTATATCAAAGTGCAGTTGTAAAGGATCTAGAAGATCGAAGTGTTGCTGCAAAAGATCGAAATGATCGAAGAGCTTCTGCTACAAAGGATCAAGAAGACCATAGTATTGTTACAAAGGATCGAAGATCAAATTGCTGCTACGAAGGATCGAGAAGATCAAAAGTGTTGTAAAGGACCGAAGATCAAAATACTGCTACAAAGGATCAGAAGATCGAAGTGCTGCTACAAAGGATTGAAAGATCGAAGTGTTGCTTCCAAAGGATCAAGCGATCGTGTGATGCAGAAGATGAAGATATGAAGAGTAACTGTTCCAGTCACTAATTGTGAAAACTTCCTATGATGTATAGATGTATTATCTCGATAATGCTGAAGATATTGTCTCTCTGGTCTCCTATTGTCTATGATGATGTTATCAGTAGAATGACCTTCTCGTTAAGGGGGGGTGTTGAAATATTGTAACTTCAAAGGATATTCTAAATGTATTTTACTGATGTAACCCAAGGGAGATGTTATTATTCCTTTGGCGGGGTGTTACTATTGTATTTGGTCATCATAGAGTCATGAGATAAAGCCTCCATTGTAAGTCGGGTCATTAGTACCCTAATGAATAATATAAAATATTGTTTTGAGTCTTCCTAGGTGAAGTTGGCCCATATATTTTAGTGGGGCCAACTTGTTTAGGGTAAAAGTCAATTGGATCAATGTGTATAAATAGGAGAGTTGTGATTCTTATTTGGACACAGACTCACTCACTTGAGTAGCGCATAGGGGAGAGAGAGAGAGAGAGAGAGAGAGAGAGAGAGAGAGAGAACAACAAGGAGGAGAATACCTATTTTTTGGGTTATATCTTATACATCTTATGCAGAGGAAGTTTTGGCTGGGTTTTCTTCCCCTTAAGGGTTTCCCAGGATAAATACTGTGTATATCTTGTGATTGTGTTTCTTTCAGTCATTCTGCATATGCTACTGCTGTGAAATTGAATTGAACACTAATGATATCTAGTCAAGCATATGAAATCTTAACAATTATGTGCACTCGCAATGCTTTAATTAGTATATGTGAAGAAGATTATGATCATATACATGTTATGTTAGTTTGATATGATTACTTATGTTTGAACCAGTGGAATGATTAAACATACTTGAGAGGAAGTACCACCATACCAAGGGTATTGATGTAAGAGTGGATTTTCGTACAAGAAGTATTTGTGTGAATCTTATGTTTGGTATTTTATGTACTATGATATGAAGAAGGATAAAACATTGGATGCTAAGTTATATATGAGGTGGATCCTTGTGTGACAAATGTGATTAAATGATTAGACTATGTTCTTTGATAATGCTTTTTAGTTAGTATATGTTGATCAGAAAATACTTACGTAAAGATGTTACCATATGGAATGTATGGACATTGATTTAAAAAGTGGCAAAACTCTCTCTACCATGAAATGAAAATGCATATATTATTTTATAATAGATTATGGTTTTTATATATGTTATGTATCACTGACAAATGTTACAGGTGCATCCTTGAAGGTAAAACTAATTTGCGAGAAGTCATTATGGAAGCATGAACAATTTGTCTCAGGAGAAGTTGTTATTTATGTGTATATTGATGATAAATGTTGAAAATAGTTTTCCATGTTTGTGTAAAGAATAGGTTGTGAAAGACTAGAAGCATTAAAGATATTATGAAGGAAAACTAAAAGAAGCAAATATATATGAAGCTTGACAATTGCATGTGAAAGGCACGGGCTTGAAAGGTACCAACAGTAAGGACGATGTACCTTTAAGGGGGGGAGTATGTAACATCCCCAATAAAAATCATTGTAAGTTATGTATTGTATAAGTTTATACATTTAGGAAATGTTCATTACATAAATTTATATCCATGAATTTATTCATAGGATATCCTAAAAACCAAAGAAAGAATTATAATAAAATTATCAATTTAAAGAAATGGAAGTCTAACAACTTCCATGATGAGAAAGGAGTATTTTAGTGAGTCGGTTAGGGACCGATTAGGTTACCTCCTTAGAAGAAGGAACCAGATCTCATAGTTTTGAAAAGAATTTGGCTTGCGATTAGCACCAACCCAGGATAATATATCATCATTATATTCAATAGGAGACGGTGGCTCCATAATGAGATGATTTACACCAGAACAATTGGTTGGAATATTTTTTTTGGTGAAAGGCAGCCAAGATCTAATCTCCCAGGACCATACAATTTACACCAGAATGGTTATACAACACCGAGGGGATTATGGCTTCTTTTCTAATGAAAGAGGGCCGAAAAACAAAGTGCTAATCCATTCTTAGCTATCATTGTACTGATAAAAGAGGATGGTTTTGTAGAATCAAATCTCCATATATATTGTTTTGTTATATGTTTTAATTACTACATAAGATTGTTCATTTTTATTGATTTAAGGAGATAGTGATTAACTCCATCAGTAGCACTTTATATTTCTTTCAATGTTGTGTGTCCCTCGAAAGAAGTGTGTATATAAGAAGAGAGCAGTCGACTCCCTTAAGGAGTAACCGACTCCAGTTTTGCATTTACTGTATTTGTTGGAATAGAAGAATAGTCTCGAAGCAAAAAACTTGATATTTCTTATGTTGTTGTTTGGTGAGTGGATTGAAGAGAGGGTCGACCCCTCCATAAGGAAAGTCCTTGTGATAATCCTTTTTATTTTTCCATTAATCATGAAGGGAGGTTATCTTATTACCTTTGTGCACAAGTTGAGGAAGGTTCTCCTCTACTTTAGTTTCAGGTATGAAAACTATTCTTAAATCATATATGACTATGTTGTGAGTAATATTTAAAAAAAACTTTTGCTTCCTCATTTCAGTTTGATAGTATGTTTACATTTTGATTGGAAAAGATTGTTAAAAAATGACATTCTTCCCATCTGTGGTCTTTCTAGAATTAATAGACTTTAAAGAAAAGAAAGAACCTGGAGTGAACTTGTTTCCTTGAATTTAATAGTATTTTACTGTCTAGGAGGAAGAACAGTCCCTAGAGGATCCACATTGATTATCCATGTGTTAAATAAAACCCAACAGACTAATATAGATATGTGAACCCACACTTAATGTCTAGATAGAAATTGAATTCCACTTTGATAATCGATTCATTTGTGTAATTACTTAATATTTATAAATCTACCTAGGGTAGAATCTGTCTTTGCCTTTGAAGAGAATACTAATATGTTATGTGTATAATGGTGTGAAAAGATCAAACTCCTCTTGGGATTTGTGAAATATTCAGACGTTTTTTATGTGTTTTTCGCCATTGGAATATGGTTAAGAATTAAACCTATATTTGTACCTAAAAAGTTGGAAAGATTAATTTGCTGAAATGAATGATTCTTGAGAGACAAAGATCTCTAAATTTCTGTTTTATATAATAACACCTTATAAAAGTTTGAAGGATCTCCAAGTCTTTAGAAGAATCATGGGTCAGTTTATCATTATTGTGGGGATCCATTAACTTTACATTTTTAGTCTTTTATAATCAATACTTAGATGTTTAAAGTGAAAATATTTTGAATTCTATAGATGGATATGCCTATGTTTAAAAGAAGGCTTTATGTTAAGGTTAGGAAAAATAAAAATAAATAAATAGATAAAAATGAGTAGTTTGATAGTGGGTCTCTTCCACTTGTGGAAAAAGAGAATTATACCGTAGTTGATGCGTTGCGAAATTGTAATACTTTTGTTGCATAAGATAATAAAAAGATTAAAATTCTTGGTGGACGTAGCCCCATGGTTGGGGTGAACCACGTATATTGGTGTCTCTCTTGCATGTGTATCTTATGCATGTTTATTTCTTAGTTAATGCTTTCATAAACATGCCTTTCTAGTTGAACACTCATTCCTTTAAATTGTACCTAATGAATGAGATTTGGATATGTTCTCTATGCATGTGTGTCAAAAATTTGTACACCATAAATACGCGGATATCTTTAATGATGGTTGTTTATTATATGTTACTCATTGTAGATATGTGACGGTATGTGGGACATGAATTATTCTCACATCATAAGCATTTGGTTAAGTTTATTTTATGAATAAACATGCTTGATCAATTAAATGATTCAATACCTTTGTTTAATAGGTAAATAAATAATTAATAGTATGTAACATGTTATTATCATGGTACTAGATTATCGTAAAGTGGAGTGTTAGTAATGCTTCAAGCATACAGAGGATTAGGTATGGTCAAAGAGTTAAGATAATATATAAGGTTGTGAGTATATGAAGTGGATTATGTTAATACCATTAGTAGAGTAAGTAAACTAAGAAGCTAATCCAATTTTGCTATACTTAATTTCGAAGGGATTAAAATATGCTATTGATCTTTAAAAGATATATAGTATTTTAGTGTATCAATTAAGAACCATACTATGCTTATGATTGTAAAGATGCTTCATGATATAATGAATGATAATAACCCTCTTGCGTCCATGAAATAAGGTGGAATTTGGGTATGTTACACAAAGAGATTTAAAAATCATATGTAATTTTAATTCTTTATTGTTAAAAAAAAATGATTCTATGCTATTATTGATTTATTTTTATATTATAATATTAATAAATAATGTTTTTTAAAATAATATTTATATTATAAGTCAATTTCTTATTTTTTAAAATTTCAATTTACTAGTGGTTAGTGTTGCCTATTCAAACACATGAATGTGAGATTTCCATGGATTCTTGTCTTGGTCAATGAGTTATGTATTGAGGCTATAGCAATTTCCAGTCATGGTGAATGATGACGATGATAAAAATCGACTGTGCCTGGAGAACGAAGGCAGTTGCAGAGCTCACCGCTCATGGCGCCACACTATCCTACGCTGGTGATGGTTGATACAGGACCTTGCTTCTCCGGGACTCACCCCCTTTCCTTTGGTCTGGTTCTGGGTCTTCTTTGTCTTCCTTTTTCTTGTCTGGTTTCCTGTTTGGTTTTTCTGGGGGGCAGAGTGGTCTTTGTGCGGGCAGCCCTCTTAGAGTCCCTTCCCTTCACTGGGGGACTAGTACCAACCAAGATAAAAAACAAGTGGGAAGGATATCGCATCTCGGCTGACTGCGCATTTTTTGGTCTGGGTTCGCCACCTTTGCATGGCCTCCTCGTTGTTTTTTCTAGAAGACTCTGCTGTTAGTCCTTTAGCACGTTTTGGGTTGACCTTGGAAACCCACATACGTATTGGGGGTTAGGGTTTCTCATTACCAACGGTTTTTGTCTCACTGGTACCACGGCATTGACCTGGGGTCACTCCACTAGTGCCGTGTTTTGTTCTTTTCCTCTCCCGCATCTAGTGGGTGGTAAGTGGTTTGTTTGTGGGGTTAGGGTTTATACTCCAGGTTTAGTGTCTCATCACCTCTGGGCATGCTGGGCTGACATTTGTTTTTTGGTGTGGTTGAGCGTCTAAGGGTTGACCTAAGATCCCGTGGTCTTGTACTGGGGTTTGGTATCATTCCCCTGAGTTTACACGTACTCCTTTGGACTCCCAGGGAATCTTTTGTTTTTCCCCTTGGGGAAGTTGCTGAGGCGGGCATGACTGTTTTTGAGGCCTCTTCCCTAGTGGGTACCTGTTTTCAAGGCTTCGTATCCCTCAAGGGGGCCTTTCCTCCTTGTTTTGTGTGACTGCGGTTAAGGGTGGAGACTCATACCTCACCATATGTCTGAGCGAAATTCTCCTTCCCGCTTTCGCCGGAAGAGAAATGCAAAGTGTATTAAAGCCCAGGAGGGGCGCTACCACTATGTACTCGGACATGATATCTACATGGATATAGTAACCTCTCTCTGCTCCCGTGCTCTGATCGGGCGTCTGGAGTACTGTCGGATGGACAAGTTGGCATGGGTGGAGTGGGCTACTGAAAATTGGAAACCCCTCATAGATTACGTTCCTACTATCAGCTTATTATCAAGGGGTTGGATCGTTTTTGTTTTTTTAGAGGAGGCACACTGTATTCACATCTTGGAAGGAATCTGGTGCATTGGGGCTGGCTCTTTGGTTCTTGATCGGTGGCACACTCGATTTGACCCTCTCAGAGAAAGAATCACAAAAATGCCACTTATGGGTTTTGCTTCCCCACTTGCCGTTCCCTCTGTGGAAGGTATTGCAGATTCCATTAGACGGTACGTGGCTGTCGAGTCAGACTTCCTCCTTGCTTTCGACAAAAGGATTGCACGAGTACTTGTTGAGATGGACGTCTCTCAGGGTTTACCTGCAGAAGTAGAAATCCTTTGTGGCGAACGTCTTATAATCCATAAGCTAGATTACCTCCATGTGCCATTCAGATGCAGTATCTGCCGTGAGACTGGACATCTTCGGCGTCAATGTCACTCTATCCGATCAGATGATGCTGACTCAAGCTCGGATGTCCTCCTGTCAACTACGAATTTGAAAAATCCCAGTGCTCCTGCTACTACTCCAGGTACTCTAAACGTTTCTCATCCTCCTACTAAAGTTGTAACGGCCTCTTATTTGGATGCTATAGACGAGTTGATACTTTCTCAATCGAAAGGACCTCAGTCTGATCCCTTACAGGCCCCCTGTCCAACTCTGGCTTCTCTGTCCTCCTCTCTTATCTTGTCCCATGATAGAGTTTCCCCTGTTGAACTCGTCTCACCTGTTTCGAGCCCTCACATTACTTGTGTCTCCACTCTGGATTTGGACTGTTCTACTCCTTTACAAACTATGACAACGTTGCCTCTTCTGCCTCCAGCCTCACTTTCTCCTATTTTACCTGTACCATATTTGTCCTCGCTTGTTCAGTTCCCACCCCTGATACACCCTCGTTCATCCCCATCACTCCCTCCCTCCCCTATTAGCCCCACCTCCTCCCCTTCTTTCTTAGACCCCTCCCTTAAAAAATCCCTATTTACAGTTACCACTCCGACCTCTCCTTCTACACTTCACCTGAACTCTATCCATTTTGCCAATGTTACTGTCAGGGAAAAAAAGGGAGAAAAGGGGAAAGTTGCAGGTGGATCTCTCCTATGCATCCCCCCCTTACATTCCTCTCTATGTTCGCATTAAAGATGCAGCCTGTAACTTGCCTCCTCGGGGACTTAGAGCTATGTCTCCCCTCCTTGATGATCCATAATGAAGCTTGTCTCCCTCAACGTTAAGGGCCTTGGAGGCAAGGCTAAACTATACTGTCTCTGCTCTCTCTTTCGCTCACTCAGCCCTGACATGATTCTTCTCCAGGAAACCATGTGCAGCTCTTCCCCTGCTTTACTTGCCTTCTCCAAACTTCTCCCCTCTTGGGAATTTTGTGCTATAGGCGCTTCTGGCCTCTCGGGTGGTCTCCTAACGGCATGGAATCCCCATAAGATTAGATCCCGAGCCTTCCAAACCTATGCATGCCTCCTTCCGAGGACTCTCCTACCCCATCACTGTCCTTAATGTCGATGGCCCCTATAAAGACCGTGAAACCTTTTGGGAAAAAGCGTATAAAAGTGGGTTTCTCATCTCTCCCAATCTGATTCTGGGTGGAGATCTAAACCTCACTTTACACCCTTCTGAGATTTGGGGTCATAAGACTTCTCTCAATCCCCTCTCTAGCCACTTCTTATCCCTGTTTGACTCGCCGGGTCTGATGGATCTGGCTCCTCTGTGTGCTGGTCCTACATGGCGTAATGGTCGGGCAGGAGCCGAGGGTATAAGTAAAAGATTAGAAAGATTTCTGATCTCAGCTTATTTGATACCTTCTCTAGGGATCCATAGGGTTTGGACACAGTGCTCTGACATATCTGACCACTATCCTATTGTCTTGGAATGGAACAAGCAAAGAGCATCTTGCAACTACCCATTCAAGTTTAACCGATCTTGGCTCAATGACCCTGCATTCACTGAATGGTTGTCGGTAAGGTGGCCCCTTCTCCCCCAGGATGACCTTGCCTCGGATCTCGACTCTCTCCATCACAAGCTCCGTATCCTCAAAAATGAAGCCAAAGTATGGATCAAGGATAAACAGGCTCGGATGGATTCTGATTACTACAAAATTGAACAGGCCATCACCTCTCCCTCTTAGGCTCATCCAATGGTATCCTATCTTCTGCGAATATGACCCATCTAGCCCATCTGAGATCTGAAAGAAAACTGATCTTGAATCATTATCTTCTTACTTAGCAATTAACAAGTAGAGCAAAATGGGCTCTATAGGGTGATTCGAATACTAAATACTTCCACATGTTGGCTTCTGGTCGGCGGAATCAAAATTCGATATGGTCCCTGTCAGACGAGGCTAGTAATTTCTATGAGGATGAAACTGCTCTCAAAGAACTGGGTCAAACACATTTTGCTAATATATTTAAAGATGATGGAGGAACCTGCATATCCCACCAAATCAAGGTAGTCCTACTATATCCTAGGATGATTCCAGAAGTGAATGCCACTGCTCTCACCTGCCCAGTATCTCTTAGGGAAATTGAGCTTGCTCTGAAATCTTTCAAAAAAGATAGAAGCCCAGGCCCGGTGGCTGGCCTGTAGAGTTTTATATGCACTTTTTTGAACTCTTGGGCAGGGAACTTCTGTCTGCTGTTGATTCCACTAGAGTCTCTGGTCACATTCCCACTTCTCTGAACATAACCTTTCTTGCTTTGATACCAAAAAGAGACAAGCCCCTGACCTTCGCTGACTTTCGACCCATCTCTTTGTGCAATCTCCTGTACAAATTAATCTCTAAATTTATTGCGGTCAGAATTAAACCCTTCCTGGACTCTGGTATCTCACAGGAACAATTTGGGTTCCTTAAAAACTGCCAAATTGTTGAACCTATTGGAATAGTACAAGAATCCCTCCACTCTATCAAAACAAAGAATCTTTGTGCTTTCATCCTCAAGTTTGATTTGATTAAATCCTTCGATCGTGTCAACTGGAATTTCATTCATCTCATTCTGATTCAGATTGGGGCTCCCCTCCAGACAGTTAACTAGATTCTTGGCTGCCTCTCCTCAGCCACCTTTGCGGTCTTGATCAATGGCATTCCTTCAAACTTGTTTCCGGCTTCTCGAGGCATCCGTCAAGGATGCCCCCTATCTCCTTTGCTCTTCATCCTGGTAATTGAAGGTCTCAGTCTATTAATTTCCGATGCTCGGAATCATGGACTTATCCGAGGTATCCAGATTTCACCCTCACTTGCTCTGACTCATCTTCTCTTCGTGGATGATGTAATTCTTTTGGGTACCGGTTCTCTTCAGGAATGGGCAGCATTTGATGTTATACTTGAAACTTTTTGCAAAGCTTCGAGAATGTGTATCAGTCTGGAAAAGTCTGTTTTCCTCTATAATAGTATTGAAGCATTGGATCTCTTGAGCTTTTCCAGAATCCTCCCGTACCAAAAGTTACCGATACTTACTGGCTTCAAGTATCTTGGTTTTTTCATTAAACCCCTTGGATACAGAACAAGGGACTGGAATTGGCTGGTTCAAAAATATGAAAAAAAAATCAGCCTTTTGACCCATAAGATGCTCTCACTGGGTGGTAGACTGATTCTCGTACAGTCTGTCCTCTATAGTATCCTAGTATACTGGATGGTCTCGCCCCTATTCTGATTTCTATATTGCACAAGCTCAGGAGCATAACCTTTGCTTTCTTATGGGGATCCTCAGAAAATAACCGCAGATTTCACTTGGCTAGCTGGTTGGATCTCTCTTGGCCAAAAGAATATGAGGGGTGGGGGATCAAAAATCTCCATTGGTTCAGTATTGCCCTTCGTCTCAAAAATTTCTGGAGGGTTCTCTTCAATGATAGTCTTTGGCATCGTGTCCTCACTACAAAATATTTGAAGCAGCTCTCTGTGGTATCTTGGCTCCGTGAAAAAAAGTTCAGCACTCGTGGTGTTTCTGCGATTTGGAGGGGGTTTATACAGACTATTCCATGGCTGGGGTGCCAACTTGCATGGTAGGTAGGGAATGGCATGGATATATGGATTGGTATTGACCCAGTGATAGGTATCCCGTCCTCTCACCTCTTTCCGGAAGGTCTGAGATCATATTTAGAAGACCTGGACATTAAAACACTCGCCCAGGCACACAATACCTTATCGGATTCTCAACACTATTGGTACTCGGCTGAAGAGTTATATTTGGATGGCGAATGGAAAGAAGTATGGAACTCGTATACTAGAAATCTAGATCTAAATGGTATACGTCTTTCACCTCAATCTGATTCTCTGATATGGGATTATAACAAAAAAGATGGTACCATCTCTATTGATAAAGTATATGACTGCATTGTAAAATCCTTCTCTCCAGCTATGGGTAGCCGACTGTTCAAAACTTTATGGTCTGGAACACTACCGTGCAAAATTGGTTGCTTTTCTTGGCTGGTATTAAGGAATAAGGTACTAACCTGGGATAATTTACAAAAAAGGGGCAAGTCTGGCCCAGGTATATGTTCTTTGTGTTTCTCAAATGAAGAGACTGTCACACATCTCTTCTCTCGCTGTATGGTATGGAAAAGTGTTCTGGGACTTATTTGTGATCAATTCATGTTGACTATTCCTCCCGATGCTGACTCCATCACTGATTTTATGGATTATTGGGCTTCCACCTATCCACGATACTCTACTCTTTTCTATATCCCACACCATATAATATGGGCTATTTGGAAAGCTCGGAATCATGCTATTTTTTATGGAAAAAAGATGACTGTCCTTGGCATTTTTCAACAGATTTTACACTCTGCTCAGGTGAACTCCTCTCGACATGTTATAAAGGATTGTCACAAAAAATCTAGATAGATTGGGCTTCCCCCCTGCATGACTTTTCCCTGTCGTTTCTTTGATGGTGCTTCCACATCTACAGTAGCAGGTATTGGATATAGCTTGTTCATAAATGAGACTCACCATCTAGATTTTACGCTGGGGGTTGGATATGGTACCAATACAAAGGCAGAATTACTGGGCCTGTGGGCTCTTTTGCACTCTTCCTAGATGATGGGGATCCCCTTAACCCAAATATTCGGTGACTCACAGGTCATCATCAAATGGGTCAAGGGATCCACTGCTCTCTCCCCACCAGAACTTCTTCACTGGTGTCGGGAATCCCAAAAGCTTATTTCAAGATTTCAGGATCTCTCTTTCAACCACATCTACCGTGAACACAATTGGATTGCAGACCGTCTATCTAAAACTGCTCTCACTCTTTCTCCAGGATTTGGATGTTTTTGTGAATTTATAGAGGACCATTTGGTCACACGTGACACCTTTCAGCTCTTTTGAGCCATGTTACGGGGAGATTACTCCTCTATTGGATACTTGCTCTGTTACTCACTGAGTGGCATCTTTCAGATCGCTGATCTGATCCCTTTGGTTCACGGTAGATGGGTTTGGATGAGATCGATCCCCCTCATGATGAGACAGATTATTGATGGGAATCTACACTCTATTGCATGCCTTTCCCCCTGGCTACGACTGGATGTGATTTTCACCTGATTCGCTGTATTCTCTTGTGATGTAACCCTTCTAGGGTGGGTGCTATTAATGCCCTTTGATTCCTAATAAGAATAACAAGAACATGCTTTTTCTTCCTTAAAAAAAAACACATGAATGTGAGACATTTTTTCCCATTAAAATATATAATGCGTTTTATTTATCTTATTTTTTAAACCAGTGGTAAATGCTGCTTATTCAAACACATGTGAATGTAAGACATTTTTTTTCATTAAAATATATAATGCATTTTATTTATTTAAATGTATTTTGAATAATAAAATTAAATAAAATCTCAATATAAAAATACTTAAAACTTCACATTGTTTTAATGTTTAAAAGAAAAATAATAAGAAAAAAAAATCTATTTAATTACCAATCATAATACCAATTGATAATTCAAAATACTAAATTGAATTTAAACCTTTAATTAATAACCTTCATATTTACAACATATACAAAACAATCCGAGGAAAAAACATATACAAAACAATTAATGATTTAAATTACTTTAAGTAAATTTAAACCTATAACTTATAACATTTTTATTAACAACATACTTTTACTAAATAGTTTAACCAATTAAATTAGCCTTTAAAAACTTAAAACTTACAATTGTTATATACATTACATAAATAAAGTAAAAAAAAACTAGAAAGTATTATTAAAATTATTAATAATTCAATTATCAAATAAAAACTAAACATCGCATCAACTTTTTTTTTTAAGGAAAGAAAAAGCTTGTCCTTATTATTCTTATTAAGAATCAAAGGACATCAATCTTGCCATACATTTTGAAAGTATACAACTCATATTTAAGTTAAACATCACATCAACCTAAAGGTATGGATCGGGCTATCTCATTTATCCTACCTCAACAAATGTTAAGAGATGTTGTTATGTGGAAAATTTCCATTGAAACAGTAAGCATTTTTTGGGGGCTATCTCATTTATTATACCTTAAAAAAGTTATGTGGAAATTTTTCTTAGTTTCAATGATTCAAAAGTTTTGTCAAACTTTCTCATGCTTATTAAAAAATTATTATATATAAAGTGATTCTATAAAGAGAATCACAAAAGTTGAAGGACAAAATAATATGCAAAGACAAGGAAGAAAGTTTACACATAATTATTTATTATATAAATAATCTCTTATCCCCATGGCGGTTTAAAACTTAAAGGTGAAGAGTTATTGGTTGTTTTTATAAAATTTCTCACTTTTCCATAGTACACATGATTCAAATACCTAGGCACAATCCACCCAATTAAAGGAGTTCATATTTTGCATTTTCTAATGACAAAGTAACGTGAGATTTGTTGAGAGAAAAAAACGCCTCGCAGGTCAAATCTTAAGAGAGACACCAAGGGTCCACTGCCACTATAAGTGTAGAAAGACATTGCATGGGCCATCATGAGCAAATGAAACCTCAAGCACTAATAAAAGTACGGTCATAATCATACTAGGTTTCTTTTCTCATTCATATAAACAATTAAACAAATAAAAAGAATTATATATATATATATATATATATATATTTTATAAATTAAAATAAAATGTTATTATTTTATTTTTAATAATATATATTATTTATAATTATATTTTATATAAAATATTAATGATAATGACTTTGATGTAATAGATGCTCTCTATTCATATTTTTAATGAAAACATTTTGAATAATTAAATATTGTAAACTAATTTCAATTCATCGAATATAGTCATATTGATAAAATATATATTTATTATATAAATGTTTATATATAATTAATAATTTATTATTAAATAGAAAAAAATAATGAATTCAAATAACTAACAACTGTTAATTTTCAAACTTAACATGTTTAAACATTATTTAAAAAAAAAATTGAATAAAATTCTTTCACTTTTTTTCTTTACTTACATTTACATTTAATAGTAATATACAATATTAATTTCAAAAAACATTAAATATAATTTACAACACCATTCAACATATTGAATATAATAATAGAACATAATACTTATTAATTCAAACTTAAAATGTTCAAATATTATTCTAAAAGAAATGTGAATAAAATTTTTTCAAAATTTTTCTTTACTTATATTTGAAAGAATTATACAATATCAATTTCAAAGAAATTAAAAAAACATTAAATATAATTCACACCACCATTCAACATTGAAGATTAAACATATTGATTATATAACATAATACTTATTCACAAATATTACAGCAAGGTTTAATCAAGCTTCACTTTACACATGTATCAACAATAAATATATAGTTAATGTTCAAAATATTAATAAACAAATATCAATGAATTTTTTTAGTTATTTATTTATTTATTTTAAATAATGGATAAAAAAATCAAATAAAAAAGAACATTGAATATATCTTTGACACCACTATTTAATATAGTGAATAAAAAAATCAAATAAAAAAACATTGAATATATCCTTTACACTACTATTTAATATTGAAAATTAAACATATATACATTTTTTGTTGTTGTTAGTAATAAGTGCCCTTTTTTATTACTTAAGAAAACAAAACAGATTACATAGTCGTTTCAGACTCTCGAAATATGGAGTTAGACAGTGGTCATGGAACCAAAAAAGGAAGATATGCAGAAGAGACCAAACCGAGTGTCTAAACATTGTGAAGGTTGCCCAACCTTTAAATAATGGCAGCCTCACACACCTATAAAGTTTAGAGGAAAAAAACGTATGAAGATAAACCATGAACATAGCAAAACCATGAACCGAGCAAGAGAGAGCAGAGCATGTAACGCTGAGGTGAGCCTCTAGGTCTTCCTGATGAATTCACCTTCGTCCTCATTGGTGTTGTTGGTTCCAACCTCGTTTATGTCCTTGTTGGCACGCTGAGAGGGCGGTTCTGAGAGTTGCATGAGATCTCTCATGTGAACCAGAATTTTCTCAGCATCTTCCTTGAAGGCGCTAACAATAATCTTCACAAGATCGCCAAAACTCTCCCTTTCTCTCATGGCTCTAGAGAGAATGAACTTTAAACGACAGTAGTTCGAGATGGCAACCTTTGGGCCAAGCCTAAGCCGAAATTCCCCAAATATTTCGTTCTCCATGGCTACTATAGAGTTGTAGATATGCTCTGGGGTTTCTTTGCGAAAAAGAGCCTCCCAATCGACATTATTTGCATCGCTCCCCTAAGAAGCCATGACCATCATAATGTGAAAGAAACGGGCCAGGTTGCAACACTCCTGAGGTAAAGGATGATGGGCAGTGAGAAACTCTTTCCCAGCCTCCCATGTGATAGTTTCCCAATGCACTAGACTCACGTGATAATGCCAGCGATGGAGAGCAAACCTCTGCACAATGGAGCTGTTAAATTTTCGCGTCCACCGCTTCCGTATGATATAGGTTCTTCCCGGCAGGTGAAGAGTCCCCTGGTGGCCAAGCCAGGTACGGAACGACATGGTTGAGGGGTCTCAATGGACATGTTGGTACCAAAGCCAGGTCAAGTTTGCAATTGCAGAGCCGTCCATATCTAGGCTTGTAGAATGAAATCCAGTTTGCATGCATAAGATGTCTTTCATTGCAACTACAAGGACCGTCAAAACGATTTTAAACATGCAGTGACATGGGGGAGGGGCTAACATCTGCCCTGGCATGCACCCTGCCTCCCGCTTTTTGTTTGTCTTCACCCTGTTGCACACCCGCATCCGGGAGAAAATCAAACATATTGATCATATTTGTAAAACATAATGATCACCCACTAATGTTACAAGAAAGCTAAAAAAACTTGAGTCTTACCTTTACAAATACGTCAACAATTTGATCCATAAAAACAAAATTTAATCCTTTCCCTAGTATTTAAAAATTAATTCCATATAGACAGAATTAAGATTGCAAATATAAATATGTTAAACTTACATATGTAAAAATATGTTAAACTTACATATGTAAGTGGTTGAATTTTATAGATTCATTTATTTTGAAAATTAAACATAATTATGATAATTCTTTTTTGGTTTAAAAAGATTTTAAAAAACAAAATTAATTTTTTTTCCTTATTAATGTATAATATTTTTAGTAGAATAATTTATATATTTGATTAAAAGTTTTTAAAATTAATTATTTATTAATATAGGTTTGGTGGGCTAACTCAAGTGGTTGAGTGTTGTAAGTTGTGAACAAAAAGTCTTGGGGTCGAATCCCCGGGTGGCTATACATTGATATAATAATAATAATAATATATTTTTAAGATCACCGCAAGCAAGGCACCAATTGATGTATGTGACCTCCTTGTTTGTGGGACACAGGACCCCTCTACCCAGTGATTTAACTGCTAAAGTCTACAAAGGTGTACATACCTTACCCCTAAGAGCCTCACTTGATATCCTCATCTTTATCTTTGTAAACCACATTGAAAAAAAATTCTATTAATATAAAATTAATAAAATATTTAATAACATTAATAACCATAACTAATTAATATAACAAAATATTCATAACCATAACTAATTAAATTAACAATTAAAATATTTAAATATAAATATCGATCACTAAACTTAAACCATACTGATTTAAATCCAGTTAATATTTTTAATCACTTAACAAAAATCAACTGTACTAATTTCAATTTTTAATTAATATTTTAATATCCATACATAAAACCCAACTACCAAACTGAAAAAAACAACTTACCGACTTGTTAGAACCTAAATAGAACTTTGAAACAAAAGTTGGGCTTCCCCTAACATTCATTTATGCGTGAGTACTTACCACCTACCCTCTACCCCGTGAATGCCACAATTTTCCAACACCTTTCTTTTGCCGAGATTTTAGGCGTATCTAAGTTGGTTGTGTGAAAGTAATGTGGGACTCAAAAACTTATTCATCCAGAGCAAAGGAGAATTAAATACTGATTTGAAGAAAGTTAAGTTCTTTACAACACAATTTTAAATTATTTTGAGGGGCGGTTGTTTGGCATCTCAGGCTCTGTTGGGTTCATGGTCGTGTTTAGCGTGTGGAAATTTTTAAAAGGTCTCATATCACATCAGTCATGCCAACCTTGGGCAAGTCTAGCCCCTGATAGGTTGATTGAATCTGTTCACTGTTATTCACAAGACTTGGGCACAATTTCATGCAAAGGGAGAGTACGCTTTTGTTCGAATTCTCGCTGGACATTGGTTGTCTCACATTGCTGGATTTATTGATTCTTAAGTTACCAGACAAGCAAGCAGATAGGCCAATTGAGATACCATGCCGTGCCGAGTTTTCAGATTACTTGGAATTGGACTGGTGTATAACAAATACACAATTTGAACTTATAATACCCATGAATGGTTACTGTGTAGAAAGTGAGGTCTCAGCAGCGGAAGAAGAGTAGATTTAATTTCAATTATGGTGGAAAGGAGCAGCATATCTTCGGTGGAATGGAGTCCCGAGAAGAACAAGATTTTTGAGAATGCATTGGCCATCTATGACAAAGACACTCCTGATCGATGGCACAATGTGGCTTCAATGGTGGGAGGGATGAGCCCAGAGGAAGTTAAGAGACATTACGAGATACTGTTAGATGATATAAATTGCATAGATGCTGGAAACGTGCCAATTCCGAACTATACGTTTGATATTAATACAGAGGGTGAAGTCCCAGTTGATCACAAAGATGAGGAAGAAGTTCATCATAAAGATGGGGGAGAAAGTGAGCAGGCCACTGTATCTGGAGGCAGCAATACTATTGTTTGGACTGATGAGGAACAGAGGTATTTATTGTTCTCTCTCCATATCTGTGTATTATGTCGTTCGCAGTTCTTTTTTTGTATGTGATGAACGACACTTTAATACCCTTCCTTCACGGTGTCTGAAATTTGCCAGAATTATGGTTCTGAGAGGCTTTCTTTCTTGGAAAATAATTGTACTATTTTGGGTTAGGCTCAAAATACTTTTTGTTTTAGTAGGAGTTCAAACTGTTTTTCTTTTCAGTGCCTTGCAATAGCCAAGCAATGGCCACTCAATACCCAAAAGCCCCTCCACTTCGACATACAATATAGGCCTAGTTACCAAATTTGGGTCAGCGAGGGACATCGAGTTTGGGTTCTATTACATTGAAGGAATTCAAGGTTACAGGTAATGAAACAGACGACAACAGGATCTCTACCTTGTAGGCCAAGTAATCCTCCTCTTGACCAAACAAGCCAATGATGAGATGATGCAGTATTCACAGGCATTCACTATTTAGAAAGGATAAGGCATAATTTTGGAGTCCGACTTCATACGAAAGACAGAATTAGTGTGCAAGTCGGTTTGCATGGCCTGTAATAAGCTATGTTTTTTTTTTGCGAGGACATGTTGCATGGTAAGTTGGTATTATCATTGTGCCTGGCGCTAAGTGGTATTGTAATGGATTACATGTAACAGATAGAAATTTTGATAAAATTGGGTGGAGTATTGTAATGGATTACATATAACAGATAGAAATTTTGATAAAATTGGGTGGAGTTTCTAGAGTAATAGGTGTAAGTGTAAATAGTTCTAATAATCTTTTCTCTTTCCCATTTCAATCATAATTTCTTGTTTGTTAAGTTTTAGGCAGTGGTGGTTGGATATGTTGCTCATTACTTGGCTAAGGTAGAAAGAGTGTGCCCAAGGAGAGTTGTAGAATTGCATTGTCAAAACAAGTTGCTGAATAGAAGACGGAACAGAAGAGATGAGATGTCAACTTCAATCCCACCAAAGTTTGGAACAATGCATCAAAATTAAGTGGAGGAGGAAGATCTCAATTTCAAAGTGAATGGAGATTGTCAGCAGGGTTTATCATCAAATGAAGACATTCAACGGGTACAAAGGTGGAAAAGTGTATGGAGCTTGTACTCAAGGTTAGAGCTCGAGAACTATTTAAGAAGTCTAAAATACAGAGCGCTCTTGGGTTGGCTAATAAGCTTTGAACATGATTTGAATATTGAAGGGGTCGGAGATCTCCAATTAGTATTGTTTTCACTATGTAAACTCAAGCGCCATGCACCCTTGTGGTTTGTGAATTTTTGAGGGAGAGACTATTGGAAGGCAAAAAACTGGTGAGAGGAGGAAGCATGCTTATAAAAATGATCAAAGTATAGTCTTGCCATCGAACTGAGCAGCAACATAGAGAGTTCTAGAATCTTAACAATGGTGGATGGAAAAGAAGATAAAAGTGTGACAAATAATATGGAGAATATTTTCAATCTTACCATTTGACTAAAGGAGAGCCAACACAAATTGTCAATTGACCTTGAATTTCATAAATGAGATTTTGTAGAACTTTCAGAATTAGGTGAAACTTCTTAACCCACTTTACAGTAGAACAAGCCTGTTCTAAGGACTTGAGAGTTGAGCTAAACTTTTTAATCAAGAAAACTGAAAGGAGTTTCTATTAACTTCATCGGGGAAGAGAGTTGGTGGATCTCAAGTTCAAGAGATTATGGTGGATGGAAATGAATGTTCCCAAGTGGATCTTTCCAAGGTCCAGTTCCCTATTTTCAAGAAGATCGAGGACAACGAAACCATGGCGGACGTTTTGAAGGGAAAGGTTTCCCATATTCTATTAGAAGAGGAAGGGGAAGAATTCCCATTATTTTCTTTAGGTGTAGGTTAGATTGTCTTGGGAGTACATTTTGGACCGAAATAGATAACATAATGGAGCAAGAACAAATATAGTGCATGTATACATAGGGAAGCCCAACTTGATAAGGAAGACCATATTGAATGTTCCCAAGGATGGAGAGATTGCAATGTTTCAAAAGATTTGCACCCAAGAGAGCCTAGCAGGAAAATGACACTAGAAAATTTCATACTGAATGTAGAGTATAAGATAAGGCACTCTTTATGATATAGATGAAGATTTTGCACTTATATTTAACCCCTTTGAATCTAGCCAAGATGCTGCTCTGCATCCTTAAAAACTTGGGTGGTTGCAAAGTGGCGATGAGGTCTATGTATTACATTGGCACTCGGTCGCATTCATGATTCAACATAAGTTCCCAAGTTGATGAGGTATGGTGTGAAATATGTACCACGAGTGCTTGCCATATATGCGTGGGAAGACCTTGGCAATATGGCATTATGCATGATGAGAGAGCCAATGCATACTTCTTTGAGAATGATGATGTTTTTTATGAAGAAAGAGGATGCTAGAGTTCTTCATGCAAGGCAATTTGTCAAGGAATCCAAGGTGCCATTGTTTGGTAGAGAAGCGTGGAAAGCACAGATTTGATGCTTTGGGGATGCTGAGCAGGGGGTGCGCATAGCAACCTAGATTACAAGAAATAGGTCAACTGAAAGAAGAAAGAAAAGCACTTCGTTGTTGGTGATGAAGTTATGGTTCACCTTTAGGAGGAGTGGATTCCAAGAACGTTAAAGACTTTGCAACATGTCATATAAACATGCCAACATTGATGCAACATGGGTTGCTGAAGTAGGATCTATAGATAAGGCAAAGCTATATAATTTATTTTCATATTGTTGGAAGAATTCTAACAAGAGAACAGGGTTTGAACACTTTGTACCAAAGCAGATTTGATCAAAGAGTATCCATTCTCAAATTGGACAAGCATAATCTTGGAGTTTGAGGGTGCTGAGTCCATGGAGTTTGTTAGGACTATAAATCCTCCCTTGCTCAAATGTCTATTAGATTAATTAGCCTAATTTAGGAACCTTAATTAATTAATTGGGTCCATTAGTACAATTGGGTCCACTTGGCCTAATGGGGCCACATGTACCAGTCACTGGAGTGTGGGGAACACTGCTAGAGGTTAACTGCCACTTACTGCATGTGCATGCATCAGTTTGGGCTCCTCCTAGACCAATCCCTACATTTTAGGACCCACTGGGAGTCCCGACACCAACCTACTTCAGTTAGTTGGAGTTAGTACTAGTTAGTCTCAGTTGGCCCCCAATTACTTTCAGTTAGTTCACAATCAGTTAGCTAGCGCATGCCTTGCATGGATAATGCATGGCTGCATGTGGAGTAGGCACCTTTGCCCACCTACCACACTCAATTGCACTGAGTTAACTAGCTGTCGCTGATTGATTGAGTTGTTTGACATCAGGGAGTTGCTCTGTTGGACTTCGATATTGATTGAGAGACCATGAGTTAGAGATTCAGTTAGATATAGTTAGATCCACTTGGTAGATTTGAATTACTCCCTAATGCATTCAAATTCTTCCTATTTGTAAACTATTGTAACACCGGATTTATTATTGTGAATGATATTGTAAATTCCTGAGCAATACTTGTCCGTTTCCTGTGTGGTTTGTTTTGTTCAGTTTGTATCTTCATTCTCCATTTACTGCAAACATTATTAGAACTATCTGCTTGAAGATCTAAATGGCATTCAAATTCTAATATGGTATTAGAGCCTTCTCAGGGAGGTTTCATGCTTGTTTCTCCCCATTGAACATCACAAGCAACTGGGTTTCCACAGAAGTCCCCTATGATGATTTGCTAGCTTTGGATTTATTCAGAGCAGCGGAGAGGGCATGACAAACCCTGAAAACATGTTCATGCCAGGAGGAAAAGCATGATTCTAACAGTTCATATGTTATAGTGTGTTATTGCAGTGAAATTGACAGATGCTACGTAGCTTGTGTGAAGTATTTGCAGTCTTTCAGCCGGAGCAATTACGAGTTCTCAAACTCCTGAACCACGGATCCTCACAACTTCCAATTATCTTGATTAGAGGATTGATATGCAGTTGGCCTTGCGCAAACATGGCTACCACAAGATCATACATGGATGGGAGCCTGGGCCTCATCAGCTAGTTGAACAAAACAAGTTTCTGAACCGTTGTGATGAAGCATTCGGGTACTTATGTACTTATATATCTAGAGATCTCCTCTTCTACCTAGAAGGCTTGAGGACTCCCAGAGAATCTTGGGAGAACCTTGATAGCTTGTTTAACAAACAAGATGAGCTTTGGGGACACATTCTAGAGAATGAGTTGGTATCTTTACATCCCAGCAGTTTCAATACTATTGAGCATTTCTTTACTAAATTCAAGTCTCTAGTACTTCAATGTAGACAATGCGCAATAGAGCAGAAGGATGAGCATAATGTCCTTTCCATACTCAGCAAACTAGGCTCTGAGTATTCTGTATTTGTTTCCATATTTCATTTTAAGCGGGAAAGCTTTCCTTATTGGAAAATTCCTTCATTAGATTTTTTTCCGAGTCCTTAATCAAGGAGCAAGACAAATTGATTCGAATGGGAGTCATCAAGACCTCCAAAGATCAAGCTCTCCTAGTTATTGACTCTTCCAAAGGGAAAGCAAAGGGGAAATCAAAGAAGAAGGAGCCAAAAGCAACTGATTCTAAGCCTAAACAGAATCAACAAACTTTCGAAGGAACCTCCGGCTCTAAGAAGAAAAAGAAAAAGTGTCCCTACTGTATGAGGGGTTTTCAGCCAGAAGACTCGTGCATGAAGAAGACCCTCGACCAGATGAAAGTTCTATGTGTACAGAACAATATTGCCCTTCCACAAAGAGCAGTAATGTCAGATGATGAAGAGCAGATTGCAGAAGATGAGATATGCTTGCATGTAAGCCTCTCTCCGTCAAAGGCTTATGTGATAGATTCTGGAGCATCCAACCACATGGTTGCTTCCAGGGAATCCTTCATCACCTTCCCTCTATTAGGAGGACCTAGCAGTCATATGGGAGATGACTCTAAAATCCCAGATGTTGAGAGAGGTTCAGATAAAATCCAGCATGATGATTGCATGCCCTCTCCTACAGAAAAACAAATTGTTGAAGATGAAGAAGAATCAAAATTTTCCCTACAGTCAATTCGAATGAAAGAAAGTCTCCTTGAAGTGACTCCTCCTGCTGCTCCAGAAGTGTATGAGATCCTTGATATCTCACCTTCTCACATGGCTGATCCAGAAGAGGACATTCGAATCTCTGTTTGTGAAGAAAAACACTCCTATTCTTTGCAAAAAAATTCCAGTAATTCTTTAAATTTTGTGCATAGTTTACCGGTGTCTGTTTCAGAAACGGTAGAGGAATTTGATTTCTCTATCTATAATGATGTTGCTGGTGTGCAGATAAGTAATACCATTGATATTCTAGAAATAATATCAGATTATAAGAGCGATCCATTCACTCTCATAAATCTAGAGCTTCCAGTAAATTCCTACAGGATTGCATGCACCAAAAATCAGATTTTTGAAGAAGGATAAAATTGTGCATCTACCATCTCGGTGGAGCAAAGTTTTGGATCTGATATGAATCTTTTTGGATCTGATTTATTTTCTGATCTGATAATATGCGGTTCAGGTTTCAAGATTCAAGAGCTTTCAGTATTGCTTATAACTGGTTTCATTAATTTTGGTGTGACAAATCAAGCACACCGCAAGTCTCTTTCAATTCTGTTGTTGAGGATTTTATGTTAGTTCTTTCTTATGAATTTGCTGATATCAGATTTTGTGAATTATTGGATATTTCTAAAGCTATATCAGATTATGGAGCTCAAGCATTTGCTCTCCATAGTCTTAGGGCTTCTCTACCTTTGGTCACATTCTCATCTCCTAACAGAACTAGTAAAGAGGGAGACATTCTGCATCTGCCTGAACACTTGGGGCTGATTTTACCACTCACAGTTTGTTGTTCAAGGCTGACATATATCAGATTCTTGGGTGTTCCTCACATGGTTCGAATTCTCAAAAATTTTTGTTGTCTCTTCAGTTGATTTCAGCTGCTCAACATGGGTCCAGTTTTCATCGTCCAGCTGTTTATATTTCTGATTCAGTTGAGTACATTGTTCTTCTTCCAAAGAGGAAGATTCCTCCAGACATAAGCATGTTGTTTGGATTCACGGGTTCACCTGCACAGAAAAACCAAGATACCGCTGTTGTGTAGTAGCAGCAAAAATTTTCACAATTTTTTTCAAAATTTGTATTTCTGCTTATTTTGAGGGGGGGTTTTCCCATGAGGTTTTCCCCTGTTTCCTCAGTTGTATTAAGCAACATTTTTTTATTATTGTTTAGATTGTATTTGGGTGACATATGGTCTTGTTACCAGGGCCCACAGTTGTCCAAGTTAGGATTCAGGAGGGGTGTTAGGATTATTAATCCTCCCTTGGTCAAATGTCTATTAGATTAATTAGCCTAACTTAGGAACCTTAATTAATTAATTGGGTCCACTAGTACAATTGGGTCCACTTGGCCTAATGGGAGGGCCACATGTACCAGTCACTGGAGTGTGGGGAACACTGCTAGAGGTTAACTGTCGCTTACTGCATGTGCATGCATCAGCTTGGGCGCCTCCTAGACCAATCCCTACATTTTAGGAGCCACTAGGAGTCCCGGCACCAACCTACTTCAATTAGTTGGAGTTAGTACTAGTTAGTCTCAGTTAGCCCTCAGTTACTTTCAGTTAGTTCACAATCAGTTAGCTAGCGCATGCATTGCATGAATAATGCATGGCTGCATGTGGAGTAGGCGCCTTTGCCCACCTACCACCTAAGTCACAGGATTCAACGAATTTGAACCTTGAGGTCCGAAATTCGCCGAATTTCAAAGGAAAAAAAAAATTCGAATTAAATTCGCCGAATTTTAAAAACGAATTTTATCGAATTCGAATTTTGTTCGAATTTTATTCGAATTCGAATTCGAATTTAAAGGCGAATTTAATAAAAAAAAATAAAAAAATAAAAAAATATATAAAAAAATCGAAAAAAACCAAGAATTTCAGTTTTATTGTTTATTTTTTAAACTATTTAAGCATGCTGCATAATATATTTCATTTTATAAGTTAAAATTTATTTCAATAGCATATTTTATTAACAATTTTATTATATATATATTTATATATATATTCGAATTTCAAGACAAATCTCAAACGAACCTCATCCAAAAATTCGAATTCGAACCGAATCAAATGGTTCTTGAATTCGAATTCGAATTTGAACCATGTGACTTAGCCTACCACACTCAATTGCAATGAGTTAACTAGCTGTCACTAATTTTATTGAGTTGTTGGAAATCAAGGAGTTGATTTGTTGGACTCCGATATTGATTGAGAGACCATGAGTTAGAGATTTAGTTAGATATAGTCAGATCAACTTGGTAGATTCGAATTGCTCCCTAATGCATTCGAGTTCTTCCTATTTGTAAACTATAGTAACATCGGATTTATTATTGTGAATGATACTGTGATACTGTAAATTCCTGAGCAATACTTGTTCGTTTCCTGTGTTGTTTGTTTTGTTTAGTTTGTATCTTCATTCTCCATTTACTGCAAACATTATTAGAACTATCTGCATGAAGATCTAAATGGCATTCAAATTCTAATAGAAGTTATGGTTCACCTTTAGGAGGAGTGGATTCTAGGAACGTTAAAGACTTTGGAACATGTCATATAAATGTGCCAACATTGATGCAACATGGGTTGCTGAAGTAGGATCTATAGATAAGGCAAAGCTATATAACTTATTTTCATATTGTTGGAAGAATTCTAACAAGAGAACATGGTTTGAACACTTTGTACCAAAGCAAATTTGATCAAAGAGTATCCATTCTCAAATTGGACAAGCATAATCTTGGAGTTTGAGGGTGCTGAGTCCATGGAGTTTGTTAGGATTATAAATCCTCCCTTGGTCAAATGTCTATTAGATTAATTAGCCTAACTTAGGAACCTTAATTAATTAATTGGGTCCACTAGTACAATTGGGTCCACTTGGCCTAATGGGGCCACATGTACCAGTCGCTGGAGTGTGGGGAACACTGCTAGAGGTTAACTGCCACTTACTACATGTGCATGCATTAGTTTAGGCGCCTCCTAGACCAATCCCTACATTTTAGGAGCCACTGGGAGTCCCGACACCAACCTATTTCAGTTAGTTGGAGTTAGTACTAGTTAGTCTCAGTTAGCCCCCAGTTACTTTCAATTAGTTCACAATCAGTTAGCTAGCGCATGCCTTGCATGGATAATGCATGGCTGCATGTGGAGTAGGCGCCTTTGCCCACCTACCACACTTAGTTGCACTGAGTTAACTAGCTGTCGCTGATTGATTGAGTTGTTTGACATCAAGGAGTTGATCTGTTGGACTCCGATATTGATTGAGAGACCATGAGTTAGAGATTCAGTTAGATACAGTCAGATCCACATGGTAGATTCGAATTGCTCCCTAATGCATTCAAATTCTTCCTATTTGTAAACTATTGTAACACCAGATTTATTATTGTGAATGATATTGTAAATTCCTGAGCAATACTTGTCCGTTTCTTGTGTGGTTTGTTTTGTTCAGTTTGTATCTTCTTTCTCCATTTACTGCAAACATTATTATAACTATCTGCTTGAAGATCTAAATGGCATTCAAATTCTAATATGGTATTAGAGCCTTCTCAGGCAGGTTTCATGCTTATTTCTCCCCATCGAACATCAGAAGCAGCTGGGTTTCCACAGAAGTCCCCTATGATGATTTGCTAGCTTTGCATTTATTCAGAGCAGCGGAGAGGGCATGAGGGACCCTGAAAACATGTTCTTGCGGGGAGGAAAAGCATGATTCTAACAGTTCATATGTTTTAGTGTGTTATTGCAATGAAATCGACAGGTGCTACGTAGCTTGTGTGAAGTATTTGCAGTCTTTCAGCCGGAGCAATTATGAGTACTCAAACTCCTGAACCACGGATCCTCACAACTTCCAATTATCTTGATTAGAGGATTGATATGCAGTTGGCCTTGTGCAAGCATGGCTACCACAAGATCATACATGGATGGGAGCCTGGGCCTCATCAGCTAGTTGAACGAAACAAGTTTCTGAACTGTTGTGATGAAGCATTCGGGTACTTATGTACTTATATATCTAGAGATGTCCTCCTCCACCTAGAAGGCTTGAGGACTCTCAGAGAAGCCTAGGAGAAGCTTGATAGCTTGTTTAACAAACAAGATGAGCTTCGGGGACACATTCTAGAGAATGAGTTGGTATCTTTACATCCCAACAGTTTCAATACTATTGAGCAATTATTTACTAAATTCAAGTCTCTAGTACTTCAATGTAGACAATGCGGAATAGAGCGAAAGGATGAGCATAATGTCCTTTCCATACTCAACAAACTAGGCTCTGAGTATTCTGTATTTGTTTTCATATTTCATTCCAAGCGGGAAAGCTTTCCTTATTGGAAAATTCCTTCATTAGATTCTTTTTCCGAGCCCTTAATCATGGAGCAAGACAAGTTCATTCGAATGGGAGTCATCAAGACCTCCAAAGATCAAGCTCTCCTAGTTATTGACTCTTCCAAGGGGCAAGCAAAGGGGAAATCAAAGAAGAAGGAGCCAAAAGCAACTGATTCTAAGCCTAAACAGAATCAACAAACTTTCGAAGGAGCCTCCGGCTCTAAGAAGAAAAAGAAAAAGTGTCCCTACTGTATGAGGGGTTTTCATCCAGAAGACTCGTGCATGAAGAAGACCCTCGACCAGATAAAAGTTCTATGTGTACAGATCAATATTTCCCTTCCACAAAGAGCAGTAATGTCAGATGATGAAGAATAGACTGCAGAAGATGAGATATGCTTACATGTAAGCCTCTCTTTGTCGAAGGCTTATGTGATAGATTCTGGAGCATCCAACCACATGGTTGCTTCCAGGGAATCCTTCATTACCTTCCCTCTATCAGGAGGACTTAGCAGTCATATGGGAGATGACTCTAAAATCCCAGATGTTGAGAGAGGTTCAGATAAAATCTAGCATGATGATTTCATGCCCTCTCCTACAGAAAAGCAAATTGTTGAAGACGAAGAAGAATCAAATTTTTCCCTACATTCAATTCGAATGAAAGAAAGTCTCCTTGAAGTGACTCCTCCTGCTGCTCCAGAAGTGTATGAGATCCCTGATATCTCACCTCCTCACATGACTGATCCAGAAGAAGACATTCGAATCTCTGTTTATGAAGAAAAACACTCCTGTTCTTTGCAAAAAAAATCCAGTAATTTTTTAAATTTTGTGCATAGTTTACCGGTGTTTGTTTCAGAAACGATAGAGGAATTTGATTTCTCTATCTATAATGATGTTGCTGGTGTGCAGATAAGCAATACCATTGATATTGTGGAAATAATATCAGATTATAAGAGTGATCCATTCACTCTCATTAATCTAGAGCTTCCAGTAAATTCCTATAGGATTGCATGCACCAAAAATCAGATTTTTGAAGGAGAAAATTGTGCATCTACCATCTCGGTGGAGCAAAGTTTTGGATCTGATATGAATCTTTTTGGATCTGATTTATTTTCTGATCTGATAATATGTGGTTCAAGTTTCAAGATTCAAGAGCTTTCAGTATTGCTTATAACTGATTTCATCAATTTTGGTGTGACAAATCAAGCACCGCAAGTCTCTTTCAATTCTGTTGTTAAGGATTCGATGTTAGTTCTTTCTTATGAATTTGCTGATATCAGATTTTGTGAATTATTGGATATTTCTGAAGCTATATCAGATTATGGAGCTCAAGCATTCGCTCTCCATAGTCTCAGGGCTTCTCTACCTTTGGTCACATTCTCATCTCCTCACAGAACTAGTAAAGAGGGAGACATTCTGCATCTGCCTGAACACTTGTTCCTAACACTTGGGGCTGATTTACCACTCATGGTTTGTTGTTCAAGGCGGACATATATCAGATTCTTGGGTGTTCCTCACATGGTTCGAATTCTCAAGAATTTTTGTTCTCTCTTCAGTTGATTTCAGCTGCTCTACATGGGTCCAGTTTTCATCGTCCAACTGTTTATATTTTTGATTCAGTTGAGTACATTGTTCTTCTTCCAAAGAGGAAGATTCCTCCAGACATAAGCATGTTGTTTGGTTTCATGGGTTCACCTACACGGAATAACCAAGATACCGCTGCTGCATAGTAGCAGCAAAAATTTTCACAAGTTTTTTCAAAATTTGTAGTTCTGCTTATTTTAAAGGGGGGGGTTTTCCCATGAGGTTTTCCCCTGTTTCCTTGGTTGTATTAAGCAACATGTTTTTACTATCGTTTAGATTGTATTTGGGTGACATATGGTCTTGTTACTAGGGCCCACAGTTGTCCAAGTTAGGATTCAGGAGGGGTGTTAGGATTATTAATCATCCCTTGGTCAAATGTCTATTAGATTAATTAGCCTAACTTAGGAACCTTAATTAATTAATTGGGTCCACTAGTACAATTGGGTCCACTTGGCCTAATGGGGGGGCTGCATGTACCAGTCACTGGAGTGTGGGGAACACTGCTAGAGGTTAACTTCCACATACTGCATGTGCATGCATCAGTTTGGGCGCCTCCTAGACCAATCCCTACATTTTAGGAGCCACTAGGAGTCCCGACACCAACCTACTTCAGTTAGTTGGAGTTAGTACTAGTTAGTCTCAGTTAGCCCTCAGTTACTTTCAGTTAGTTCACAATCAATTAGCTAGCGCATGCCTTGCATGGATAATGCATGGCTGCATGTGGAGTAGGGGCCTTTTCCCACCTACCACACTCAATTGCACTGAGTTAACTAGCTGTCACTAATTGATTGAGTTGTTGGAAATCAGGGAGTTGATCTGTTGGACTCCGATATTGATTGAGAGACCATGAGTTAGAGATTCAGTTAGATACAGTCAGATCAACTTGGTAGATTTGAATTGCTCCCTAATGCATTCGAATTCTTCCTATTTGTAAACTATAGTAACACCGAATTTATTATTGTGAATGATACTGTAAATTCCTGAGCAATACTTGTCCGTTTCCTGTGTGGTTTGTTTTGTTCAGTTTGTATCTTCATTCTCCATTTATTGCAAACATTATTAGAACTATCTGCTTGAAGATCTTAATGGGATTCAAATTCTAATAGAAGTTATGGTTCACCTTTAGGAGGAGTGGATTCTAGGAATGTTAAAGACTTTGGGACATGTCATATACACGTGCCAACATTGATGCAACATGGGTTGCTGAAGTAGGATCTATAGATAAGGCAAAGCTATATAACTTATTTTCACTTTGTTGGAAGAATTCTAACAAGAGAACAAGGTTTGAACGCTTAGGTACCAAAGCAGATTTGATCAAAGAGTATCCATTCTCAAATTGGACAAGCATAATCTTGGAGTTTGAGGGTGCCAAGTCCATATTAGAGTCTATAGTCTTTGTTTTGCATAAAATTGATCAATAGAACAACATGTAGGAGCTCACTTATGGATATCAATCACTAATATTCCCTTCAAAGAAAGGCAAAGCAAACATGAAAGACAATACTAAGCATGTTTTTTGATTATTACCCCATCCTCATGGAATGGATGAGTACTATGCGTATTTACATCGCCTCTTCTTTTAGACCTCCCTAATTTACTTTGTGTATTATTTCATCCGAAGTCCTCATGCATTTTTGTTTTCTCTCTTCCTTTTTTTCACATGTAACCAAGCACTTCTCTCGTCTGTAAGCAAGGGTGAGATATTCCTCATGGCTCATGAAGAGCCTCAATCAACAACCAAGTCACAAGGTTTGGGTTTGGCAACCATTAAGTTCGATTCAAGTTCGAATTTTTGATGAGTTTAGCATTAGGTTCACCTATATGCATTTTTCAATACACGCACACATGCTTTAAAATGAAATATAACATAAAAAATTTAGAAATGAACTTCAATAAAATATATGAGTAAGAATCAATATTGATAAACATATATGACTCATTAGTATTTTAATCATGATAAAATCCAATGTTATTAAAATTTAAACATACACTGCAACTGCAAATTGCAAGTAGAACATATTCTTCAAAGTTCACTAGCTCCTACTCCCTCGAAATTGGCTCACTAGCAGCGAGAGTGTGCACTGACCATGCAATGGACAAGCTAGTGCTTTCCAAAATGCCAAAGCCAAATTCTCAAATGATCAAAATCCATCCTCCTTCCTCATGACATATTTTTATAACTCTCCTAAGGTTCTCCAAGGTCAAATTCCCTCCCATAGGCTTCCTCCAACTCATCCTTGATGTTTAGTAACCCCCATGACACATGTCCTTCTCCTCATCCCTTCATCTTCCTCAAAATTCGAATTGCTGCCACCAAACCCCAAGTGCACCCTATTGGAGGCTATTTTTAGCCCTGACATGTCAGATTGTTATAGGTCTGCAATCAGGTTTGATTTGTCATAGAATCTTCCATCATTGTTGTCATAAAGTGCAGGGAATCTCTCTCCAAGTGGCACCTAGTTTCTACCTAGCCTCTTCCTCTTCCATGGGGAGTTATCCCTCTTCACCAATTCGAATCTTTGGGCTCATGACATGTTACTTGACACCTCTTCACCTTCCAAAAACATTCCATTACTCATAATTTCGAATTTGGGGTTAAGTCATGACATGTGTAAGGAAGAATTTAGCCACCCAAGGTCTCCATGAAGCAATCTTACTTTATTTTCTCCATATTTATTATTTGTATGACCAAATATAATATGTTAATGGCAAACTAAGGTTCTCTTGTGTCTCATAGCTCCCTTATTGCAAGATTTAATGCCTCCTCCCCCCTAGGGAACTAGTAGGTGGGTGAAACATTGCTAACTAGTAGTGTCATTGGGATGGGGACATGACAGTCCTCCGCAGCCAAGAATGCTTGTCCTCAAGCAATGCCAAGTTTGGATGCTGCAAAATTTGTTCATCTTCCCAAGTTGCTTCCTCACTAGGCAAATCCTTCCACTGTACCAAGTATTCTTTTATTGTTCTGCTCCTTAACCTTCTTTCCCTTGTTTTTAATATTTTATTTGGAATGAGAACAAGTTGTTCTTCATCATCCAAAGGAGGTAATGTATATGAAACTGAAATATGCTGACCTATAACCTTCTTTAGACATGAAACATGAAAGACATTATGAATTTTACTTCCTATGGGAAGCTCTAACTCATAGGCCACTTCTCCAACTTTTTGAATCACCTTGTAGGGACCATAAAACCTTGGTTTGAGCTTTTCCAAACCTTTACTGTTTATGGTGGTTTGTTTGTAGGGCTGCAACCTCAAATATACCAAGTCATTCACTTGGAAGTGCTTCTCCACTCTATGTTGGTCTACATATTGTTTTTGTTGATTTTGGGCAACCAACAAGTTATCTTTTAAAACCTTCCAAATTTCTTGACTTCCTTCAATCCAATCCTTAGCCTTTGGAGCTCTACTATCACCAAAAATGTGATCAATAAAAGTGGATGCATCATTACCATGAAGTGCTTTGAAAGGAGACATGCCAATGGACATATGAAAAGTTGTATTGTAGCAAAACTCACCCAAATGAAACCATTTTATCCATGCTTTTTGCTGCCCACTAACATAGTTCCTCAAGTAGCCTTCCAACCATTGATTCACCCTCTCTGTTTGGCCATCAGTTTGTGAATGATAGCTTATGCTAGGTGTCGAATTTGTCCCCACCATTTTGAAGAGTTCTTGCCAAAATGCACTAAAAAATCTGCTATCTCTGTCACTAACAATGCTCTTGGGAAGTCCATGCATTTTGAAAACTTCTTTAAAGAACAGTTCAGCCACTTGTGCAGGAGTGAAAGTGGTAGTAACAACAAAGAAATGAGCAAATTTAGTGAGTCTATCCACCGCTACAAATATGCAATCCTTACCAAGTACCTTGGGGAAACCAATGATGAAGTCCATGGAAATGCTCTCCCATTTTCGTTTTGGAATAGGCAAGGGATGTAAGAGGCCAGATGGATGAGTGTGCTCCACTTTATTTCGCTGACATGTGGGGCATTCATTAACATATTTCAGAATATCAGCCCTCAACCCTTTCCATGAGAATCTTTCCCTCAACATTCTATATGTCTTGAAGAAACCAAGGTGACCTGCTAGAGGAGAATCATGAGCTTACTTTAAAACTTTCTCCTTCAAGCTCGAACCAGGGACCAGATAGATTCTATATTTGTAGTAGATGATTTCTTCCAACACCTTATACCTATCATCATGGTTAGTCCCATCAAAAAGTTCACAAGAAAATTTATCCTTAGCATATTCTACTTCTAAAATGGCTTTCCAATTTTCTACTACACCCATTAGAGAAATAGAAGGTCTTCTAGATAAGGCATCAGCTACCACATTATTCTCGCCCTTCACATATTCAATATCAAAGTCAAATGCTTGAATCTTACTCACCCACTTTTGCTGTCTTTCATTTAGATCCTTTTGAGTGAGGAAGTACCTTAAGCTATTATGGTCAGTTTTGACCACAAACTTGTTTCCCACAAAGTATTGCCTAAACTTGATCAAAGCATTCATGATGGCTAACATTTCTTTATCATAAATAGAGTAAAGCTTCTCATGTGGCTGTAGCTTCCTACTCTCGATAGCTATTGGGTGTCGTCCTTGCTTTAGGACTGCTCCAATGCCTTCTCCTGATGCATCACATTCCAAGACAAATGGTTTAAAAAAATCAGGCAAGGCTAAAATAGGACAATTGCTTATTACATCTTTCATTTTTTGGAAATCTTTTTTAGCCCCTTCATGCCATTGGAAAGCATCCTTCTTTGTCAAATCAGTGAGAGGTGAGGTGAGTTACCCCTTCACAAAATTCCTATAGTAGGTATAAATTCCAATGATTCCTCTCAATTCAGTGAGATTTTTGGGACGAGGCCATTCTATGATGGCTTTTATTTTTTCCATATCCACCTTCACACCATCTTGACCAATGATGTGTCCAAGATACAAGAGTTCTGTCAAACCAAACTCACATTTTGACAGCTTAGCAAACAAAGATTCATCATGCAAAATTTTTAATACCTCTTCTAGATGATGCAGATGTTCCTTCCATGTTTTACTGTAAATAAGAATGTCATTAAAGAAAACTAGTACAAACTTATGAAGTTGCTTGTGGAAGATATTGTTCATGCATGATTGGAATGTAGCAGGAGCATTTGTCAAGCCAAAGGGCATGGAAACAAACTCAAAGTGACCATAGTGGCATCTGAAAGCAGTCTTTGGTATGTCTTCTTCCCTCATTCGAATTTGATGATAGCTAGATCTAAGGTCAATCTTAGAGAATAATTTGGCTCCATGGAGCGCATCCATGAGCTCATCAATCCTTGGGATGGGATATCTATTCTTTATTGTCTTCTTATTCGAAGCTCTAAAATCAATGCACATCCTCAAGGTTCCATCCTTTTTCCTTACCATAATAACTGAAGAAGCATATGGGCTTGAACTAAGTCTTATGAGACCCAACTCCAAAAGTCCTTTAATGGCCTCCTCAATCTCATCTCGAATCCTTTTGGGGTGCCTATAGGGTTGCATTTTGATAGGTTGTGTTCCTATCTCTAACTCAATGATATGCTCCAGCCCTCTGTTTGGTGGTCTTCTTGGGGGAAAGTCTCCAAAAACCCTCTCATACTTACTCAATAACTGCTCTATCTCCTTAGGATGTTTGACAACTTTCAAGTGAGGTTTAGAAGATGCAATTAAACATTCAACAACCCATTCTATGTCTCCATGCCTCAAGATAGACCTCATACTATAAGAGGACACCACTTGATTTGGGTAAGTGTGCATTCCCCTCAACAAGATGGGTTTCCCTTACGAATTTTTGAACCTCATTTTAGGGACTTGATAGTTCACTGTTTGCTCCCCCAAAGAATACAACCATTGGACTCCCAAAACCACATTTGTGTCAGCCACATTCACTACTTAGAAATTGTTAGTGATAGTATGATTTCTTATAGTAACTTGAAGCTTTGGAATCCATTTAGTGTAGTCCATAGAATTGTTACCTGGAACGATGACTATGAAACCGCCAAAAGTTTCAGCTTGTAACTTTCTCCTCTCCACCAAGGCCGCCTCTATGAAGTTATGAGTGGCTCCTCCATCCACTAGGACCGTGACCTTTTGGCCTTGTATGTTACCTTTGAGCCTGAGGGTGTGAAAGCAAAAATTGAAATACACCTTAGAGTACTGCAATTTTTCCTGTCTCGGGGGTGGGTTGTTCTTCTTCTGTTGTTTCATACCCTTTTTCTTAGGCTACAAGTTGTGCTTCTTCCTCCTCCTCCTCTTCCTCATCTTTAGAGAAAACTTCAATGTAGTGTGCCTTCCCCTTTGCACACTTATGTCCTGGTTCCCAAGGTTGTTGACATGTGAAACATAGCTTCTTTCTTCTAAGTTCTTCTTTGCTTAGCCCTCCCTTATTTTCTTTGGCAAAGGAGTCCTTTTTCCATGGTTTTTTACCTTCCTTGAATTTGGAAGGGAAATTAGGCTTAGGGGGGTATTTGGTTCTTGGCAACACATTCTGCAAATCTCGTGTCAAATTCATTGCATCCTTCAATGTAGCTGGCTTGTGGGATTTCATGAGCCCTCTTAAAGGTTCTTTCAACCCTTTAGTAAATAGTAAAACCAACCTAGCCAAAGATACATCATAAACCATTACTGAAAGCTTTTCAAATTCTAACATATATGCTTCAGGAGTTCCAACTTGCTTCAATTGTGCTAGTTCTTTGAAAGAAATTTCGGGGTCTTTCCTCTCAAATCTCTCCATTAATGCATGGGAGAAACCTTCATGAGATAAAATCTGATCATGTCCTAAAGTTCTAAGACCATAGAACCGCCAATCACTAGCTTCCCCTTTAAGGTGCAAAATGACCATTTTCAATGCTTCTTCTTCAACCATAGGATTTAACTGAAAATACACCCTTAATTTTTGCAACCAAGCACCAACAGACATTTGGGAAGAACCATCAAAGGAAGGAATATTTACTTTTCCCATGGTATACTTTAATTCTTGATTAAGAGGAGGTGCCCTATTCCCACTTCCTCCTTGCTTAAATTGAAGAGAAGCCCTAATGAACTGATCGAAAGGTAGGACTTTCCTACATTCATCACTTCGTTGCTGCCAATCATTTGTTGCTTCCCTCACATCATAAGTAGTGTATGGACCCTCTTTGGACTCTAAAAACTTAGGAATTGCAGGTCTGGTCTTATTCTTGAATTCATGGGGCTGGTTATGAGGTCCAATCTTTGAAAAGATGGCTTCCCCATGGGTCTTCTTATCATCATGAGGTGTACTACTACTATTCTCGGGTGTGGACTTGACCCTAAGTTGGCTATCCAACAATTCGAATCTTTGCATAAAATGCTTGGTCATACCTTCAAGGGATGCCTTAATGAATGTTTTAAGGTCCTCATTATCTCCCTTATCATCCATGCCTCTGAATCCTAGTTTTTCCTTAATCTCCTTGTACAAAGAACTAATTTCTCCACTTCCTTCTCTTCCATTGTTAATGGCTCCAGTCTCAGTTTCTAATGGATGGAGGTCATCATCAGGAAACATGAATAAAGAACTCCCATAGGTGCTAAGATCATGCTCTGATACCATTGTAATGTCCCAATTCGAAAATTTCAAACAAGGGCAGAATTTGGGGAAAAATTGTGTTGACTTGTCTTGACTCTAGAGGCTTCGAATGGCACAAGAAGGTCTCGAATTTGGTTGAGACTGATATGGGGAGTCTTAGGACCACTCAATGGAATCTCTAGTCACTTTAGGATAGGTTATAGGAATCTGCAACTCGATTTTGGGCCATTGGAAAAATTGGTAAAATTGCTAGTAAATTGTGGTGCAATTCCCCCTAGGGTGTGGGCAGAAATGGCTCTCCAACTCCTATGGGACCCTCCCAAATTGACAAACATAGTATGGGGTCTGTTATTAGACTTAATTTACTGTCATTTGTTGTGGTTATTAGTTCTGCAAGAGAGATATAAAGCTTCATATTTGAATGCATATATTCAGTGAAATTTGCTTAAGGGAAATGACATGTAATAGCTTAACTTCGACTCATAATTTGTAAATGGAACGGTTCAAAACAGAGCATAAGGAAAGTAGACCATTAACAACATATCAATAGCTCATCCAACAACAAATACATCAGAGCAAATCCTCAACACAAATCAGATATACAACTCCATTGAAATGGGAAACCAACACATGGAAACTAGTCACTTCATAGCTTGGAAATGTGGACACTTGCATATGAATTTCTGCTAATTTAGACTTACAGAGATAATGGGAGACATATTACAGAGCCATAAATCATTCACCCATGCTTGGGAATCAATTGGACTCAACAAGGCGCAACCATCATTCACACAAGTGCGCCATCATAGATAAGCATGGGAATATTGAAGTAGGGATTGAGAGAATGGGAGGAGAGATGGCTCACGAATTGTAGAAGCCTCCTAATTGCAATAAAAACAATCCATTAAGCTCCAAATGAGAGGTCAGGGTGGCCTCTCCAATAGCCAATTTGGATGAGAATCCAACTCCCTCGATATTGGCTCACTAGCAGGGAGAGTGTGCACTGACCGTGCAATGGACAAGCTAGTGCTTTCCAAAATTCCAAAGGCAAATCCTCAAATGATCAAAAGCCATTCTCCTTCCTCATGACATACTTTTATAACTCTCCTAAGGTCCTCCAAGATCGAATTCCCTCCCATAGGCTTTCTCCAACCCATCCTTGATGTTTAGTAACCCCCATGACACTTGTCCTTCTCCTCATCCCTTCATCTTCCTCCAAATTCGAATTGCTGCTACCAAACCCCAAGTGCGCCCCCTTGGAGGCTATTTTTAGCCCTGACATGTCAGAATGTCATAGGTCTGCAATCAGGTCTGATTTGTCATAGAATCTTCCATCATTGTTGTCATAAAGTGCAGTGAATCTCTCTCCAAGTGGCACCTAGTTTCTTCCTAGCCTCTTCCTCTTCCATGGGGAGTTATCCCTCTTCACCAATTCGAATCTTTGGGCTCATGACATGTTACTTGACACCTCTTCACCTTCCAAGAACATTCCATTACTCATAATTTCGAATTTGGTGTTAAGTCATGACATGTGTAATGAAGAATCTAGCCACCCAAGGTCTCCATGAGCCTCCAAATGTCTCCATGAAGCAATGCCACTTTATTTTCTCCATATTAATTATTTGTATGACCCAATTTAATGTGTTAATGGAAAACTAAGGTTCTCTTGGGTCTCATAGTTCCCTTATTGCAAGATTTAATGCCTCCACCCCCTAGGGAACTAGTAGGTGGGTGAAACATTGCTAACTAGTAGTGTCATTGGGATGGTGACATGACATGGAGTGAGTGTGAGTACTCTTGAGTCCAAGTGGAGTTTGTTGGATGAGAAGGCAAGGGGATGCGCCACCTCTCCAATAGAGAGGTGCGATCTCACCAAACCACTACCAACCCCACTCATGCATTGACACATCAACCAAGAACAAACCTTCACGTGAAGGGTGGCGTGCTCCATCCTTGGGTATTCTCGCTACACTCCAAATCCACATTAAACAACACGCCTTAAATTATGGAGAGACTTGCCTCTGATTAAGGAAGGTAACGCCATATTACTACAAGTCATTCCAGGCTAATAAGATGAAGCCGCACAATCCAACGTGAGGGCCCATGATGGAGGTGCATTCATCATCGAAGCTTTACTCACTAGATTCCAAATCCACTATAGAAGCGACACTTTTAGACTTTTGATGATGTCATCTACCACATGAAATAATTCGACACCCTCTCCAAGTCATCAAATTTGACTTTTGACTTTTGTTTTATTAGTGTCATTTTGTCGCATTTTAGCATTTTTTAGGCATTTTGTCACATCGATAGAGAAATATTACCATACGGGACAATTTAGTCATTCGAAACATGGGAAAAGTAGGTATCGGGGTAAGAGGATGCTTTGAGTGTAAAAACGAGCATGCCCACGCCAAAATCATACTCCGGATCACACTTTTATTACATTTTGAATTTTTCTATTTAAACCATTAAAAATGGCTTGATTTTGTGGGAAAATTTATTTTCTTTTGGAAAGAAAAAAAACTAGGGGGACCTAGTACATGTTCTTAATGACTCAAAATCATGTCTAGCATGCTTGTATATGTTGACATGTGAACTTTAATAGCCTCCCAGGGTTTAACCACCAAGACGAAAATTCCAGCTTTGGAGGAGCGGTGAAAAACTCGAAAATTATACATCACTTATTCAACATTGCATAATTGACAAGGGAAAAAACACCTTGGAATGATCGGATTGACGTCTAAGTCCTAGGAAGCCAAGTTATTTACAAAAAGTTTGCCATGATAGTACATTTATTACAAAATGCCCGCAGGGTATGAACATGCATTTATTAAAAAAGAGGCCCAAAAATGGCCCTAATGAACCGTGGAACTTTTTGAGCACTGACAATGAACAACTGGCTTGTTCATGACTTCGGCGGCTCACTAGAAATCCACTAAGTGCAAAATTAGTGAGTAACAAGGACTAGTGAACCAACTCAAGACACTCTAAAGGTTGAAAGATGGATACGAGAGTTAGACCTTGGGTGGATGGATGGATGGATCTAGATATAGGAAGTAGATGTGGTGTATGGAAGTTAAGATCAAGTTGAGGAGACTTAAGAAAAAGAGAAATACTCAACCCAAGAGAAAAAAGTGCCACGATGTGTATAGGTGATTAGATCTAGTGCGAAGGAAGAATACCCAAATGAGATCCACCTAGGGTTTAGGCAAATAATCAATGTGTCGACCCAAATGAGGATATTATGGATGGAATGCCACTAGAGAAGGTGCTTGATGATAGATCTGATGATTTTTGAAGGTTCAAGCTATACCCAACTGATAGATCTAGTAAAAAGGCTGAAAACCCAAGGAGAGTGAAGTGCCTAAAGGTGACCAGTGCTAGATTTGTGGGTAAATGGGGTTGGTTTTAGTTCAGACTTCAAATATAGGGTTTAGGAATTATTTTAGACTTAGGTTTAAATTTTTATCGCCAAAAGATTGCCTGATTTATCAGATCTACAAGATGAGGGTTTTAACTTAGGGTTTTAATGACAAATGGATAAAACTATGGAGATCAGTACTAACCTTGTAGATCATACCTAAAAATACTTGCGGTTTCCTAACACATCGATTATCCTTCCACTTAGTTACAATTTCAAGCGAGATCCAATAGCTTCAAAGAGAAAACGTGTTGCTCCAAGGAGGAAGTGCGCCCTCTCCCCCTGCAAAACCAAACTACTGAAGTTAGATTTGATCCACAACTGAAAGAGAAACTATGCAAGTCATCTAAAAGAGGAAAACTCAATGCATGAATAACAATTGCTCACTCCCTGAAAGGAGAAATGATTCGCCGAAGAAATAATGCAAGAATCCTTCACAATCTCGCTCCAAGCAAGTTGCTACCCTACAATAAATCAATTCGGCCTCCATAAGATAGATATCGATTGCATAAGATCCACTCAAATGTCTAAACGAGAGGCCTAACAATCATGTGCAAGAACATTTAAAAAGCTTTCAAGAGATCTGCAAAATTTTTCTTGTATTCCAATATTCTCAGTGCCAAAAGTCCTTGTACAAATGAGAGAGCATCTCAATATATAGATCTCTCCAATACAAAATCCTAGATCCAAACGTATAGACGGCTAGGATCAAAAGTTACAACATCAAGATCAACGACTAAGATGAGACGGATAAAACATACATGGATCACTCAAAATAAGAGGGGCGCACTCCCTCAAAGATGCCTAAGGTGGACGTAAGTCATAACAAGTGATTAGGAGTAATAACATAGCACATAGTGGGAACTAGGAGGTAGAACATATCCTTCTCTAGTCACACCCCAAGGCACAATCATAAAATATAATCATGAATCATAACATAAAGTGACCCAAGTCATTAAAACGTGGCCCCTCAACACAAAGGAAAACGCCCCCATGAAGTGTGAAGGAGGACATGTGGACCCCATAGATGATGAATATGATGCCAGAAGGTGAAGATAACATCAACAATGTGCCTCGGACCAATGTCATGCCACTTCCTTGCCTCACTAGATCAAATCGATTTCCTTGTTGGCCAATTCTTTATTTTTTATATGCCTGAAACATCATCCTGGAAGATAAAATGCCTGTAACATTGCTGACGACTCATGGGGCTAATTTGAGTCCAAAAATAAATTCGAGAACATAGCAATATGGTAAACATGAGTGGTCACACCATTATTTCTTCTGATATCGCCCTAGGAGAATAAAATATGTGTAATGTCCTCTTCCAATTAGGCCTTGAGGCCCAAAACCGCTAACCTATGTGATTCCTGTGGGTTCGAGCGGTTACTAACAGCTAGGGAATCAGCTGAGGACTGACGCCATCCATAGAAGATCTAGGGCATCATCATTTGGTCAAGAAGGGCCACCAGGGCCAAAAGCCACCTTCGTGCATGCCATCCAAGCATTATTTAATGATGCATGCACTATTTAAGTCTCCATCTGCATGCATGCAAGTCAACGGCAAATTAGAAGATAAAGTGACCTAATTACGTCAAAGATTAGGTTTTGCGCAGTTGAACTTTATAAATAGAGGATAAAGCGAGAGGAGACTTCACTTGGGATTATGATTATTTTGGGAGCTCTTGGAATAGCAGCACAACAGTGGGGGTTGGAGACGGAGTCTTCAGCTAACAGGATTTCGGCAGTGAAACATCTGCCCTAGTCTTATTCAGGGTAAGCCATACTGGTTCACCACTTGTTCTTCATTCATTCATCAGTTATCTAGCATATGGTATAGATCGTTGCAGGGACACGTGTGTAGCCGTAAAGGGAGGGTTTTCAGCCGAAAAGCCCTAATCAACTGTGGGGCCTTCAGATCTCAGTTTCCTTCCGAAACTCAGGCACCATTCTCATCATCAGCATAATACTCCAGTACCCGGTGATTATCAGATCCATCCGTGCTCATCCGGAACAGTTATCAGCAGTTTCGGGATTCCAGGGGCGTGAGCAGCTGTCTCTCAGAAGCAAGTCGTTATCCTGCCTAGAGGACTCAAAAATCACTCTTGTATCAGGCATTCTCTCCGGCACGGAAAGGCTATCAGCCCCGTAAATCCACAGCTCCATCGGACACCTCCTTCCCTGAGGGTGTCATCCTTTTCTGATTGGGTGTCTTGCTGCTGGGGGTTCACAGTAAGCAGAGGAGATCAGTTCATCTCCGATCCAGCTCTCAGTGCTTGCATACTTTCTCCGGAGCAGTCCAGCCGGCTTATCAGTGGTAAGTGTTCATTCTA
>LPNX010098202.1:3878-126932 GCA_001517045.1 Pseudotsuga menziesii | reverse complement strand
CATTTCCTTTTTCCATTGTATACCTTCAACTTGAGGACAACAGTGTTTTGATTAATGCAGATTACTCTCAGCTTTTTGGAGCTTCAGACGTCTTCTTAGGAAAAAATGGATGTTTTTCATAGGATTATAGTTCCTTCACTATATTTTATTGGAGGCCATTTGTCATCTGATAAGGATGAATTATCTGCTCTGAAAGCAGGTTTAAGGAAGGTGATTTTTTTCACAGAATATGTTGCAGTAGGGAGATCAAAGAAGGCTTCTGAAGAATATTTCCTACACAGCCTACCCCAGTGAAGGTACAGTTTCCTCTCTTACAATGTTTTCATCCCTCTTGACCGTATCACTTTCCACAATAAATCATACATAAATAAAAAATAGGAAAGGTTATGGTGCAATGTTGATGTATACTTGTACATTTTTTGGCATATTTGATAGAATTATTTTGTGCAACAAAAATCAATTGGTTTATCATGTATGGTATTCTGTTTGGCTTAAATGCTTGTGATGACAGTTTGGTATCTTTGCATTTTTAAGTATTTTATCTACTTCAACATCAATGTAAAAAGAGGTCAAACCATTATGTTTGTTTTGAATTTTATGTTTATTTTGATCCAGTGTAAGAGATGGTAGTGACTTGGATGGATCGCTTTTAATCAGGCTTTCCTAGACAGCCTCCTAGTGAATGTATGGTATTCTCTTTGGTTTGAATGCTTGTGATTACAGTTTGGGATCTTTGCATTTTTAAGTCTTTTTAAGTAATTGTAAACTTTGTGATCTGTTGTAGCAGAAGCTCTGAAATCAAAATTCTGTTTGCAATATTTTGTGTGTAAAATTCTCAGTATCTGCACTGTGTTGTTGTTTATGCTTTTTATATTGTCTGATTTGGACTAAGAAATATGTGTTATTGTGTTAAAGAAACTTAATTACGTAATGCCCATAAACCTTTCTAAGCCAAAAGCTAAAATCAATTGTAATAGCTATGCGATGAGTCTAAAGGCCTCAGGCATCTAAGAAGTTAGAACTGCTGATCATTAATTATATATAAAGGCTAGAACGACTATTTAAGCCATATATCACCAACAAGCCAGGTTTGTTTTACCAACATTACCAGTATATCATATTTTTGATGGCTGTGTATAGCAATATAACTTGAGTGGATTGCTGAGTGTAATTACTCTGTGGCTAACATGTTATTATTTATTAGGTTGGGTCTCTTAAGGAAAGTTGGGACAGGAATGGTTGTTGTGTTGTGGTGTACTACATGGCATTTGTTCAAAATGGTTTTTTTTGGGATGAATTATAGTGTGGAATAACTTTTGGTTCAACAAGTGGATTCTAGGCATTTAATACTAGCTATGTGATTGAGGCTTGGATCTCCAACATTCACAATGGGAGCAATGTACATGCCTTTGCTGTACAACATAAATACCATGTTCTACTTTGTTATGTGCTTGTTGGAGTAGTTTGTTGCCTGAAATGCTAGTCCATCTTGTAACGATCTTGGCGAATGTGATTGTTGTTGAATTCCAAGAGATTTCTTTCCTTTCAGTTAGAATAGTATTTTTTGGTATATGGGGATTACCGATTATGAATCTCAGTTTGAAGTGAGTTTGAAGAAAGATTTAAGTATGGCATGGCTAACAAAGTTATCAAGCGATAACCGCTTCTCTTATATTAGCAAGATGTTTATGAGTTGGGTTGATTGTTTACCACATTTTTCTTTATATATTTTACCACTAGTGCTTTCTACTCCCCTTTTGGTGTATTCACAAAACTTGTTTGTGTATGCTTGTGGATGTGATCTTTTGTCAGAGTACTGTTATCTTCTATTCTTTTTGAGGTGACACATTGGGGTTTATGTTTTTGCAGTCACTTTTTTACAATTTAAAAAGCGAATTAAATTATTACTCTCATGTCTTATTGCTTAATGTAACATATGCCAAATGTTGAACCTTGGTTGTAAATTCTAGATGCATGTGACAAAATTGATTTTTAATTGACCCTTTTGTTGCTTTGGAAGAAATTGAAGAATGCAATTATCATTTTACTAATCCATTATGCATGTGTATAGGTATATACTACGCTGGATTTAGAGAGGGAAGAGATAGCTGAGAAGATAATCTGTGAAGCAGCTGCTGAGTATGATGAGGAGAGGCTAACTCTTGCTGAGCAGGGATTACTAAAAGCCCGTGAGAAAGTGAAAGATCTCTATAAAGTGCGCCATGAGGAAATAAATAAAGGTGTTGCTAGAGCTGTAGCAAGGTTTGTAATAGAACTAGGTTGAAAATTTGCTTGATTGGATACAATTTATGATCCTGTTTTGGGGCTATGATCTGTTCTTATATGAATGGAAACATTGTGGACATGTTTGCAGGGTCCAAGCTGAATTGAAGCGTTCAAACAAAAATTTAGCAATTATGTCTGGGCATTCAAAAATATCAAGTTCAGCTTGTCCTTATCCCAATGAAGTATCTCATTGAGAAGAATGCATCATGATTTGAACATCTGTCTTGCTTGCAGAGAGGCCATGATAGCTCAAGCTATGGCAGCTGCTTCAGATAAGGTTCATTTGAATGTCATGAAGAAATATTCTGCTGCGTAAGTGGATATGCACAAACCCTTTGTATTACTCTTGCATATTCTTTTGTTTGTGGATTTTTATATGCATTTACATTGTCTCATGTCCTTGTAGGTTTCAACCAATGAAGTAAACATCGGCATCGGCCAGAAAAAAATGAAAAGGTTTACTTCACTGGTTGAATCGGGTAACATCGCCCCTCATTCTTTAATGTTTATCATTGGGATGTTTTTTATGAATGCATATTTCTCTATGCTTGGTTAGGTGCACATATACTTTGTTCCTGATAGATATAACCGTGATAAGTGGTGGAGTTCATCTACAGTTGGGATCTTCCTAGTTATGTTTCTGTAATTTGGGACAGCAAGGAGAGGGCCATTGCAGCTTGTAGATTTCAGGCTTCAGCCTCATTTGCCCTCTTTTCCTGAATAATATAATCTCCCACGAGCCTTATTTCATGCCATATGCCCTTTGTACCTTTCCTAGGCACTAGTCTTGCTTTCAACCACCATTTAAAACATAAAAAAACTGATTTTTATTTCTGTTTAATAGATATGGAAATCACATTTTACTAGAATACTTCAAATTGACCTCTAAGTCTAGGGAACTTACCTCTTTTTGCATCTTATACTAGACTTAAACTCTGCATTACAAATCTGCAATATGTCACTTAAGAAATATACTTGTACTAATTTCTCAAGTCTTCTACCTTCCTCTGTTTTCATTTGGACTAAGAGTGCTTAGGGAAGGCCCCCTTGTGTTGGTGACAAACCATCCTAAACTGAGGGAAATTGTTGCCAAGGTGACAGTGGTAGCATTTTCGAGTTCCTGTTGGGGTTTCACTTGGTGGGGACTTTACATCTCAGGTGAAAATTTGAGCAGTAACAGGCACGACAAAACTTTGGGAGTGGTTGGAGACTCACAATCCTAAGTTGCAAAAAGAGAAGGCCTAGAACCAAGCTATGGAGATAAAGACTCATGTTGCGGGAATTAGAAGATCTACAACCTAATGTTGTGAGGGATACAACTTGCAATATATTCTTATGGAAGTTAGAGATCTGGAACAAGAAGCCAACACTAATGCTCTGCAGAATATGAGAAAAACCTGCAATGAACTTGTGCGGAAGTAAGTCAAATGATTAAGACCTTTGGCCTTCCAACTTCTACATCTATTGAGATTCTTGTCCATTAGCTGAAGTGGTGTATTTTTATGTACCTGTACTATTTGGAGGGAGAGATAATTGTAAACGTTGCGATCTGTTGTAGCAGAAGCTCTGAAATCAAAATTCTGTTTGCAATATTTTGTGTGTAAAATTCTCAGTATCTGCACTGTGTTGTTGTTTATGCTTTTTATATTGTCTGATTTGGACTAAGAAATATGTGTTATTGTGTTAAAGAAGCTTAATTACGTAATGCCCATAAACCTTTCTAAGCCACAAGCTAAAATCAATTGTAATAGCTATGCGATGAGTCTAAAGGCCTCAGGCATCTAAGAAGTTAGAACTGCTGATCATTAATTATATATAAAGGCTAGAACGACTATTTAAGCCATATATCACCAACAAGCCAGGTTTGTTTTACCAACATTACCAGTATATCATATTTTTGATGGCTGTGTATAGCAATATAACTTGAGTGGATTGCTGAGTGTAATTACTCTGTGGCTAACATGTAATTATTTATTAGGTTGGCTCTCTTAAGGAAAGTTGGGACAGGAATGGTTGTTGTGTTGTGGTGTACTACATGGCATTTGTTCAAAATGGTTTTTTTTGGGATGAATTATAGTGTGGAATAATTTTTGGTTCAACAAGTGGATTCTAGGCATTTACTACTAGCTATGTGCTTGAGGCTTGGATCTCCAACATTCACAATGGGAGCAATGTACATGCCTTTGCTGTACAACATAAATACCATGTTCTACTTTGTTATGTGCTTGCTGGAGTAGTTTGTTGCCTGAAATGCAAGTCCATCTTGTAACGATCTTGGCGAATGTGATTGTTGTTGAATTCCAAGAGCTTTCTTTCCTTTCAATTAGAATAGTATTTTTTGGTATATGGGGATTACCGATTATGAATCTCAGTTTGAAGTGAGTTTGAAGAAAGAGTCAAGTATGGCATGGCTAACAAAGTTATCAAGCGATAACCACTTCTCTTATATTAGCAAGATGTTTATGAGTTGGGTTGATTGTTTACCACATTTTTCTTTATAAATTTTACCACTAGTGCTTTCTACTCCCCTTTTGGTGTATTCACAAAACTTGTTTGTGTATGCTTGTGGATGTGATCTTTTGTCAGAGTACTGTTATCTTCTATTCTTTTTGAGGTGACACATTGTGGTTTATGTTTTTGCAGTCACTTTTTTACAATTTAAAAAGCGAATTAAATTATTACTCTCATGTCTTATTGCTTAATGTAACATATGCCAAATGTTGAACCTTGGTTGTAAATTCTAGATGCATGTGACATAATTGATTTTTAATTGACCCTTTTGTTGCTTTGGAAGAAATTGAAGAATGCAATCATCATTTTAGTAATCCATTATGCATGTGTATAGGTATATACTACGCTGGATTTAGAGAGGGAAGAGATAGCTGAGAAGATAATCTGTGAAGCAGCTACTGAGTATGATGAGGAGAGGCTAACTCTTGCTGAGCAGGGATTACTAAAAGCCCATGAGAAAGTGGAAGATCTCTATAAAGTGCGCCATGAGGAAATAAATAAAGGTGTTGCTAGAGCTGTAGCAAGGTTTATAATAGAACTAGGTTGAAAATTTGCATGATTGGATACAATTTATGTTCTTGTTTTGGGGCTATGGTCTGTTCTTATATGAATGGAAACATTGTGGACATGTTTGCAGGGTCCAAGCTGAATTGAAGCGTTCAAACAAAAATTTAGCAATTATGTCCGGGCATTCAAAAATATCAAGGTCAGCTTGTCCTTATCCCAACGAAGTATCTCATTGAGAAGAATGCAGCATGATTTGAACATCTGTCTTGCTTGCAGAGAGGCCATGATAGCTCAAGCTGTGGCAGCTACTTCAGATAAGGTTCATTTGAATGTCATGAAGAAATATTCTGCTGCGTAAGTGGATATGCACAAACCCTTTGTATTACTCTTGCATATTCTTTTGTTTGTGGATTTTTATATGCATTTACATTGTCTCATGTCCTTGTAAGTTTCAACCAATGAAGTAAACATCGGCATCGGCCCGAAAACAATTTTTCGGCAACATCGGCAAACCGCGGAAAACATCAAAAAATACAAAATATATCTATTTTTTTTCAAAATTTTAAACATATAAAGCAACAACAACATCAGGTTGGCATTAAGCTTGATTGGCATCCTCTTGATTAGGTAAGTGATACTGTACTACCTTTCAATGTTTTATCTAAATTATTTGTGTTTTGCATTGCCACTTTGTATTGACTGTAGCTTGTGTTCTGTTTTATGATATTTTTACAGGAAATACACAAGACTCCAATGGGAAACCCATGTTTCAAGCAGGAAAGACCAAGGTTGGAGACACAGTTAACATAATTGTTAACATCTTCTCGATTGCGGTAGGTCACCATGTCGTACTTTCAGTATCTTGTTAGTATTATGCTTGAATGGATAGTTTGTATAAAATCAGCTGTCATTGTTTACAAAAATGCTGAGTAGTGTCATGTCCAATGATTATATGAAAATGTACATAAGAAAAATACTAATGGAAATATTTGTTTGTAGGTTTCCATTGTCATTGTTGCAGTTCCAGAAGGACTTCCATTGGCAGTCACCTTGACATACGATTAATTGCAGAGGTTTTTCTAGATTTAGCTTATTCAAATTAATATCTAGTGATTGTCTATGATTTATTTGAGAGTGGTGTCTTGCTTCTTAACATGTTTTCTTGTCATTTTATTGACAGTTTAGCTTATTCAATGAAGAAGATGATGGCAGACAAGGCTTTCGTTAGTATCTGATTTACAATAATTTATTACTATGCATGGATGGGTGATTGATCTTTCAACATCTAAAAATTCACCCCATTCCAGGTATGAAGTTTGTTAGAATGTGATACTATGGGTTCTGCTACAAAAATTTGTAGTGACAAAATAGGGGCACTGACCTTGAATCTGGTTGGCCTTTCTCATTGGTTTATATCTATGGGCATGATTTCTTCTTACAAGTGTGTTGGGATATGATAAAACATGGCATTTCCCCATTGTTATATGATTCACCATTCTTGTTAATTGCATGTGAAGCTTAACCTTGTTACATAACACATCATATTTGGCTTCCAGATGACAGTTGTTAGGGCATGGGTTGTTGGCAGGCTCAGGGACCAACCAGACAGTTCAGAAAGTTTCCCTTCTATTGTACGTTTCCTTCCTATTGAGAGTATCTCCTAGAATACCATAGGGAGTGTCTTTAAACCCGAGGTAAAACATTAGAATCTTTCCAAGTACATGAGTATGAATAGAAACTTCGAAATAAATGTCTAATCGCTCAATTCAAGTGTTTTGTATAGAAAAAGGAAAAGCAATTGGAGGCTAAGATATTGAACATTATAAATAATTGTCTTCATTGTTTTTGTATTTTACAGTTCATTGTTTTTTTTACTTATATTTTTTTACTTGATTTTGCAGGAATGAAATTAACTAAGTGGGCCATTGAGTATGAAGAGCCTATTGTTGAGGCTTTGCCATTGAGTATGAAGAGTCTGCTGCCGAGGCTTTCAAGCTGCTAAGTATGGGTTAATTGAAGCTGCTGCGGGATCTAAGTATGGCTTAGCAGCCAAGTACAAATGGGATGGTTTAGTCATTGTAATATTTTGAAAAGTCATCAATGTACTAGATGATTTTCATGTAAATTTATATGGAGATAGTTTTTGAGAAAACTCATATTATTGTAATACTTGACATTTCATATAATATAATTTGCGCAATTTAAAACTTATATTGTTGTACTTTATATTATTTATAAGTGTTGTAATTAACTAATTAATATGACATTGATTAATTCACATGTGTATTATATGATGATAATTAATGTATGTTTTTTTTTTAAATTTTAAACATAATATCATATTAAAAATTTATGTTGATTAATAATGGACACCATTTAAACTACTAAAATATAATAACTACACATAAGATGACTAAATTAGTGACCAATAAATGAGATTAATGACCAAAATTTGCATATAAAATGACCAAAAATTGAGAGATACTTGACTAAACAATGAGATATAAATGACCAAAAAAATGACCAAAAAATTGCATATTAATGACCAAAAAGCAGTTTTGGTGGCTAATTTACGGTCTTTTATTACGCGACCAAATGTGGTCATATTCTAGTTTGTCATGTGGTCATTAATTTGGTCATAAATGTGGTCATATATTTGGTCGTTGATTCAAATATTGACCAAATTAATGACCAAGTATATGACCAAATTAATGACCAACTGACAAGCTATAAATGACCAAAATAAAATGACCAATTTTGGTCGCGTAATAAAAGACCGTAAATTAGCCACCAGCGATCGCCAAACCAAAAGTGGTCATTGATATGCGGCTTTTGGTCATTTTTTTGGTCACTAATCTCTCATTTTCCACTAGTGACATGAGTGATGAGAAACAACTAACCTACAAACTTGACTTAACTTTGTCATGACAATACTTATGATGACACTGCATAGGGAAGACGTGAAGACTGACTAAGTACACAAATGCTGAAAATAAGCATGGACAGGGAGAGGACATTGCTTTGGACCTAATGGTGAAGACTGTTGTAATTGTAACTTCGGAATGTATTCACTTGTATATCTTATGTATGGTACCCCGATGTTTATTTCGGGAAGTGTTTGTAATGTAATTGAGTCATGTCATGCCCTGATGTTCCGATCGGGAGATTATATAATGTAAACAAGTTATGTCAAGTCATTGTGGGTAACCCTCATATTGATCAAGGGTTAAATTCCTCGCAGTTGTGGGGCCCTAGGGTTATTAGACTCTCCTAGAGAAGTCATCCCTAGTGAGTTATTGTCAAGTCAGGAATTAGTATAAATAGAGAGTGAGCCTCTCTATTTATAACACATTCACTCACACTCAGTTGTAGCACATAATTGAGAGAGAAGAAGTTGTTGGGACAAGAGAGAGAGAGACTATTGATGTCGGGAGATCATCTTACTATTTTTGGATTTTACTTTTGGTGTTGATTCTATCTCTGAGGAAGTTGTGAGATTTTCTCCTTTATGGTTTCCCCAAGGAAAAACTTTGTGTTCATTGTCTGTTATGTTTGATTGTTGTGCTTGTTATTCTCTCAGTTAAATATCCTAAGATAATGCTAGCTTAAATGATAAAAATCTAACATGGTATCAGAGCTAACCTGAGAAGAAGACTATGTGCAACTATAGAAACTAGGGATTCCCACCTTTTGGATCTCTCTCCACAGATTTTCAGCAAAATAAGGTTGGGCTAACTCTGCTCTCTAGGGTGCATCTTTATGTTGAAGCATAATATGGTTTTGAGCATTTTCAGTTTTTGACTCAACACTACTGCCTAAAATTAGGGCTTTCCACATGAGTGGAATTTTTGAGTGAGCCCAGGCCTAGATTGATCTCCTCCTCAAAATCAAAGTTTAGAGATCAAGATCAAAGGTTTTGGTTGGACAGAACTCCGAGAAAGTAAAACCCTAATCTGCTTTTGAACCAGCTCTACAGAAATTCAGCTCCAGATCCATATACGACATCTTAACCTAATAAGATCTGAATCCTTTGTATTTCCATTTGAGGTTCTCAGTTAAGATGTCTCATCATACAAAGCTTGATGAAAAGCTTGGGGGAGCTGATAACTTCTGGGCCTGGAAGTATAGGATCTCTCTGGTCCTGGAAGAAAATGAGTTGGACTCCTACATTAATGAGGAGGTTCCAGTTCCAGAGGGAGATGAGGCTAAGGCCTTACATAGGAAGAAATTGGTCATGGATAAGAGGATTATTGATGATTCAATCAAGGATGAGCTCATACCATAGGTGTCCTCCCTGAAGAAACCTAAAGCTATGTTTGATGCCCTGAACAAATTGTTTGAAGGAAAGACCATAAACTGGAAGATGACCTTGAGGAACCAATTAAAGAATGTGAAGATCCAGAATGCGGAAACCATTCAGTCATACATCACAAGGGTCTCCTAGATCAAATAAAAACTTGAAGCAGTGGATGAAGAAGTGGAGAATGCAGAGATTATAATGACCACCTTGAATGGTCTCCCTAGGACATGGGACTCTTTCATTCAAGGGATCTGTGCTAGAAAGAAGCTAGTCAAGTTCTGCAGACTATGGGAAGAATGCTCTCAAGAAGAATATTGGATTGTAGCTTGAGAAGAAGATATGGGAAGTGAAGATTAAGCTCTCACAGTACAATCCAAGAAGAGCAAAACAGATCATCATCAAGGTAATCACTTTCATTCCAAAATACCTAACAAGAATCTACCTAAATTTAGATGTTATGCATGTGATGAAAGAGGACACTATGCTAGAGATTGTCCTAAGAACAAAAATAGCTCCATCAAGAAGAAATGGAACAAAAGGAGACATCATGCTCATGCTGTAGAAGATGATGAACCTTCCATAAAGAGAATCAGACATGAAAGTGATGATTCTTCAAGTGATGAAGAATATGTCTTGATTTTTGCTCTCACAGGAAACATTACACATGAAAGCAATGATTGGCTTATAGACAGTGGGGCTTCCAAACATATGACAGGATTCAAAGAATCCTTTGTGAAACTATTAGAACATGAATCACCCCACAAGGTGAGACTTGGAAATGACTACCAGTATCCAATAAAAGGTAGTGGGGAATCCTCCTATAAACTATACTTTGGAAAGTTTATGACGATGAAGGATGTATTGTTTGTGATAGGACTAAAGAAGAATCTCCTCTCCATATCTGCATTAGATGCAAAAGGCATGAGGGTTGCATTTTTAGATGGCCAAGTTCTCATGTGGCCAAAGGGAAAGACTATTGATGATGCAGTAGTAATTTGGGAACAAGAGGGAGGTCTATACAAATTGAAGGGCCATCCAGAACAAGCCTTGATCCATGACATAGTAGAGCCAAATGAAATTTGGCATAGAAGGCTTGCACATGTGCACTACAGAGCACTACCTCTTGCAAGCAAAGATGTTGAAGGACTTCTAGAAATCCATTCAAAACATGACGTTGTTTGCAAAGGATGTGCAAAAGGAAAGAATATGAAGAAGACATTTCCAAGTAGCGAGAGCAAGGAAAAAGGAATCTTGGAAATCATTCACTACGATGTATGCGGTCCGATGTCATCCAGTTCATTAAGCGGGTATGTATACTATGCTTATTTTATTGATGATTTTTCTAGAAATACATGGATATACTTTATGAAGAATGAAGATGAAGTATTCTGTAAGTCCAAGGAATTCAAAGCCTTGATCGAGAACAACACTGAAAAGAAGATCAAGACCTTTCGATCAGATAATGGTAGAGAATTCACATCAAATGAATTCAAAGAGTTATGCAAAGATTCAGGGATTAAGAGGGAGTTATCCACTCCATATAATCCACAACAGAATGGGGTTGCAGAAAGGAAGAATAGAATGATCATGGAAGTTGCAAGAGCAATGCTTCATGATCAAGATATTCCCATGCATCTATGGGCAGAAGCTGCCAAAACAACGGTGTATGTACAGAACCGTACTCCACACACAGTACTCAAGAACAAGACACCTGAAGAAGTATTTTCTGACAAGAAACCACAAGTCATCCATCTTAGAATTTCGGCTATCTAGTGTATATACACATTCCGAAAGAAAAGAGGACAAAGTTAGATCCTTTAGGAAAGAAGGGTATATTTTTGGGATACTCTGAAAGCTTGAAGGCTTACATAATATACTTCCCAGGATTCAAGAAGATCGACATCAGTAGGGATGTAACATTTGACGAAGACTCAGCTTACAACAAATCGAGAAAGAGACTTGCTGGAGATCCTGAAGAAACAAAAGCACCCAGAATTCATGACACAACCATGAATGAAGAAATTCAACAAGATTGATAATTAGATCAACCCTAAGAACCTGTAGATCCACCTCAGGAGAAGAATCCTTACAAGAGGAAACCTGCTTGGGTACGAGAAGCTATCCAAGGTGCAAAAAGATATGGGGCTCTAGAAGAAAACCACAGAGAAAGAAAAATGACCAGGTCTTGCTCCGAGTATGTAGCCTTATTATCTGACTTCATCGATAAAGAACCTTCCAACAATGAAGAAGCGATAGAAAGGAAAGAATGGAAGGATGCTATGATCAAAGAGTATCAATCGATCACGAGAATGATGTCTAGGATGTTGTAGCTAGACCAAAGGGGAAGTCTATTGTAAGTTCCAAATGGATCTACAAGATGAAGCATGCTGCAGACGGCAGCATAGAAAAATATAAAGCAAGATTTGTGGCTCGTGGATTCTCCTAGAAATAAGGAATAGATTATGAAGAAACTTTTGCACCTATAGCCAGATACACTTCCATTAGATCAGTACTTGCTTTGGCTACAGTGATGAAATGGAAGATACACCAAATGGATGTCAAGACTACTTTCTTGAATGGTGTAGTGGAAGAGGAAGTGTATGTGCAACATCCACTTAGTTTTGAGACACATGACAAGGAGTCTCATGTTTGTAAATTGAAGAAATCCCTATACAGTTTAAAACAGGCACCCAGGTTATGGTACGACAAAATTGACAGCTTTCTAGGCACTTTGGGCTTTACTAAGAGTAAAGCAGATTCCAACCTTTACTACAAGGTTGAAGATGGTAACCCAGTGATACTCCTGCTGCATGTAGATGATCTGTTTATGACGGGTATGGATGGGTTGATTTCTGATATGAAGAGGAAGCTTGCTGCCAAGTTCAAAATGAAGGACTTGGGTATGATGCACTATTTTATAGGCATGGAGGTGTGGAAGAATGCGAATGGAATCTTCCTCAGATAAGGGAAGTATGCAGTAGAGATCCTGAAGAGGTTCAGGATGATGGACTGCAAGGCCATAAACACACCTATGGCATTGAACCTAAAGCTATTGAGTGATGCTTCATCAGAAGCGGTTGATGTCACTATGTATCGTTAGATGATTGGATCCTTGATGTACCTAATGGATACAAGACTAGATATTTGCTTTGCTATGAACACCTTGAGCCAGTTCCTGACAGATCCGAGACATGTTCACTTGATTGCTGCAAAGCATATTCTGAGGTACCTAAGAGGTACAGTTGATTATGGGCTCAAGTATGAGGCAAATCAAAAGATTAAACTAGAGGGTTATGTTGATTTATATTGGGTAGGAAGTGCCATCGATAGAAATATCACTTCAGGGTGTTGCTTCAGTATGGGATTAGGTGTGATCTCTTGGTTTAGTAGGAAATAGTCTTGTTTGGCATTGAGTACAGCTGAAGCAGAATATGTTGCATCTTGTTCAGCTAGTTGTGAGGAAGTATGGCTAAGGAAGCTACTGTCTGATTTATTTGATCTCTAGTTAGATGCTACTTGTATATATTGCGACAACTAGAGTTGTGTGAAGTTGTCGGAGAACCCAGTGTTCCATGACAATTCAAAGCATATCGAGATCAAATATCACTATATCATGGATATGGTGCAGACAGGAGTAGTGAAGCTCTAGTATGTTGTGACAGATGAACAGATAGCTGATGTGTTGACTAAGCCATTGGCCAGAGTGAAGTTTGAGTACTTTAGGGAGAAGCTTGGTGTTCTCCAAATTGAGGTTCCCTCCAAGGGGAAGTGATGAGTTCGTGACCCATTCTGACATGGTGAGAGGATTGGTTCCTTCCATGGTCAGATGTAAGGGCTGAGCCATTCTGTCATGGTGAGAGGATTGGTTCCTTCCATGGTCAGATGTAAGGGCTGAGCCATTCTGTCATGGTGAGAGGATTGGTTCCTTCCATGTCAGATGTGAGTGCTGATCCATTTTGAGGTGACTATGAGATGTGTTCTCACATGATCAGATATAAGCACTGAATGCCATTCTCTTAATGGAGACACCTGGTCAATTACCAGGAATACTCAGTCTAGGACTGAGAGCCATTCTAACATGGTGAAAGGATTGGTTCCTTCCATGGTCAGATGTAAGGGCTGAGCCATTCTATCATGGTGAGAGGATTGGTTCCTTCCATTTCAGATGTGAGTGCTGAGCCATTCTGATGTAACTACAGGATGTGTTCATCCCACATGATCAGTTATAAGTGTTGAATTCCATTGTCTAGGAGAATGGAGGCACCTGGTCAGTTACCAGGAGTACTCAGTCTGGGACTGAGAGCCATTATGACATGACTATGGGATGTGTTCATCCCACATGATCAGATGTAAGTGTAGAGCCTTTTTGACATGGTTGATGTGTTCATCCCATGGTCAGATATAAGTTCTAAGCCCTTCTGACATGGTTGATGTGTTCATCCCATGGTCAGATATAAGTGCTGAGTCCTTCTTACATGGTGATGTGTGCATCTCATGGTAAGATATAAGTGTTGAGCCCTTCTTAGATGGTTGATGTGTTCATCCCATGGTAAGATACAAGTGCTGAGCCTTTTCGGTATGGTTCTTCGATGTGTTCCTCCCATGAGTGGATGTGAGTGCTGGTCCTTTTTGACATGACTAGATTGGTTCCTCCCATGGTCATATGTGAGTGCTGGGTGTGCCTTTCTGACATGGTGTTGGATGTGTTCCTCTCATGGTCAGTTGTAAGTGCTGGACGAGCCATTCTGACTTAGGGTCAGATATAAGCGTTGAAGAAGACCTACATGGAGGCTAGGCCTACAACCAACATGAAAAAGGGATAGCACCTGTGATGATGATCCAATAGAGATGATCCAGATTGTTATAGCTGATTTTACCACACATGGTGAATCACACCTTTATGGCCTTCCCTATCCCTCTGTAGACTCTTTAGACCCCATGGACCATTTTTGTACCTTTGATGTTTCCAATATCATCCCTAAAAACATGCAATAATTTCCATACGTGACTTTTAATCCCTTTCTCGTGTATATACGTCGATTTACCCTTAAACCCGTGTACATCGGGATGTGTGCAAAAGGCCAAATGATTTTGGAGTTTTCCTTGATGTGGATCCGAGTCACTTGTCTCTTGGCCTTCCATATGCCTTGAGATTGCTTGGATTTGACCCTGCATTACCCCATTGAAGAGCTATATAAGGACCCCTTTGGATACATTGAAAAGAGAGGAATTGAAGAGCAATAAAACTATAGTCCATTGTTGTCGGAGCTTATACTTGAGTCTGCATCCCTTTGTCCCTTGGAGCACTTTGTGTTCTTCCCAAGCTTTCCTTTTTATTATGATATTTCTATCGAGGTATGGAGGATTGAAGTGGTGGAGGCCCAAGTGGGGGACTCAGTTTCTCCGATTCACAGACATGTCGACAAAGGTTGTCACTATTGTAATCTTTGTTTTATATCAATAGAAATATCTTTTCCTATCCAATAATGTGTATTTAAATGAGTATTTGATCCATGAATGTTGTTAAATGCTTATATGCTATTGATTATATATGCTAGATTAGGTATAACACAATTATATATAGCATGCTTGTCTTGTTTATTGAATGTTGAGGAAGCAAATTGCTAATACAAGTGAGATTGGAAAAGATCAACGGGGATCTACATCAACCGTCTGGAATAAGGTATGAACCAAGATCCTTTAGTGTTAGATGTTTGGTTTCTCTTGCATATAGGGAAGGATTGATTTTTGTATTTAATCTGTCTGTTGTGGTAACCCAAGCCATAGGAATTTCTCTCCATAACAGAATCGGTGACTCCGTTGGGGAGTTCCTAGTCATTTTTCCTTTGGGGGTTTTTATCAGCATTCAATGTTCTTGAATTGCTCTGATTTATCTGTTTATGAGTTGGGTATGGGGGCATGTTTTCCTGGTAGTGTCTGATAGGAGTGAATTTTGTCTCAGCTTATCTATTTGCCTTCATTTTTATCTCTTTTTCTTCCTATACATGATTTTTTGGCTCACAGTCGCGTGTACATGCGGTTTTGATTGATATATCCGCGTATATATGCGGGTTTTCTGCACACAGTTGTGTATGCCCTGATTTTTTCCTTTTAGAGGAAGATTGAGTGTTGATGGGTAAGTTTTGATGATTGCTGAGTCTCCTTAGATGCTTCTAGAGTCGGTATACACCTCTGTTTCTGACCAGAGATGCTTTTTAGGGTAAACTTTCTTTTTAAGAATGTTCTTGTCATTGCATTTTCGATTTTTTGTTTTGGGATTAGTGCAATAGGTCTCTTTTACCTTAGTGCTTTGCGAGGGTGTTGTTTGATAGTGATTGCAGAGTCTGAGGCTGGTAGAGTCATTTTTTTCTTTATTATCTCATTTTTATTCAAAAAATACAAAAATATTTGCTTCTTTGCATCATTATGCATCATTGCACTTTGCATTTTGCATGGAACTTGAACTAGGTTTTCTTAGAGCAATATTAGTCAGGATTTCATATAGGAATGATTGCATTTGTCATTTGAATAAAATTTTGCATTTCACGTAGTAGCATGCCCTATTTCTCATTTGACACAATGCATTTGCATTGATTGTTAGGTGTGCATTTTACTTCATGTTGCGTCATAACAGCATTGGTTGCACGATCATATACCTTTTGTGTAATAAGCCAAATAAAATCAACACTTAATTAAAATGGATTACACTATTTTCTTTTATAGGGTACACCAACAAGATTATGTTTTAGGGTCTTGGAATAGTTCATTGTGAGTAAATTCTCCAAGACCACTAAACAACAACATGTATGTGTCTGTCCAAGTGAAAGTGTGAAATCCCTTGGTATAATTGGTGTTTCTCAGGATCCTCCTCTTACAATGGAGTCAAGAACGAGGTAGTGTAAGCGGTTATTGATTGGGATGACCCCTAGTCATAACTAAGTAGCATCGGAGATATTTCCAGGATTATATTTGTATCTGGGGGCTCTTTCAAGAGTTTCGGGCTTTGCTACCCTGCCCATACGGTCAATCCCTCCTGTGACTGTCCACTTGAGCATTGATTATATTGAGGTGACCATAGTTTCCTTACTTAGGTTATCGAGGGGGTACTTCGCAAGGGTTATTCTGTAGGTGTCTTGGCCAAGTTGAGGTCAGACAACACAGTCGCTATATGCGTTGAAGCTGAGGGCCACAATAATTGGTTATGTACCTTTGCTTGTTGTGTATGGGAGTATCAAGCCTCTCCTAGGTGAGGAATACCTACTTCATTAGCTAGCTCACATATCCTACCCTTGTTTGCTTGTAATTGGCTTTAGATTATATAGGTGTATGCTCTGTGCACGCTAGCTTACTTAGGGTTTGCGTAATTGGAAGAGTCTATTTCATTTTTTGATTCATTGTGGATTTGGGTGTGGCACTTTTCCGTTCTCGTTGTTTAGAAGGACTTCCACCTTATACATCTCCTCCTCCTTTGGGAGAGAGAAACAGACAGTCCAGGCAGACTACTTCTCACATTGATTCACACACGACGGGAGATCATGAAGATGAAATTCCTGAATTGTTTTCTCCACCTCATGAGGTTGGGGAAGAAGATCCTACTCTTGTATATGATCCTTCACCTAATATACCTACACACTCTAGGTACGATCCTTCACATGATATACCTACACACACTAGGTATGATCCCTCATTCACAGGTCATCGGTACTGGATGTCGGGCGATGAGACTCATCATGAACCTGTGAGCACTAGTTATGTTAGTTATGGCATGTCTGGTATCCCTACACATGATCTGGCACACCATGCCAAGTCAGAGTTTGAACCTAACACTACGCTTGGGGGCACTCCTATTCCTTTTCCATGTGGAGAGATTTGGGAGCATGAGTCACATTGCACCCTCCATCCCGGCGATGGAGGCTACATCACATGTTTGTACTAGACCTGGTGTTAGTAGTCCTATTAGGATACCTGAACCAAGACGAGTGACTATAGGGAATAATTCTTACATCACTTCACATGTCCCTTTGTCCTCTATTCCTAGTTCTTTGAATGCTATTCCTCTCCCTCATTCACATGGTCCTTCGGGCCGGAATGTTGCTACTAGTCATGTTCATACTGCTGCTACTCGCATAATTGTGTCTCAGAGTCAAGTACCTCCTGTTGTCTTGGAAGGTCATATTCCTACTTCTGGAACGTCCTATGTTCTATCGTAGGGGGTTCCCCATATTCCTACTTATGGAGTTTCTCATGGGACATCCCATGGGACATCTTATGGAACTTCTCATGGACAATATTATAGACCGCAGTATGCAAAAAATTATTCACCTTATGGGTACAGGTATCAACAACCCGCTTACTCCCTGAATTATGGCTTTGTAGCTCTAAATAGTCAAGGTACACCACATTATGGTGCTTCCATGCCACCCTACATGGGTCAAACGAGAGGAGGATACTATGGCAATGGCCATGGTGGTTACGGTAATCAATATTATGTGAACCAAAATTATCAGGGAGTGTGGCATCGACCTGCTCAACCTAGGCTCCCTTTCCTTGCAATATTAAATTTTCCTGACTTGTAGAGACTAACGAATGATATGGTATCTTATGACCTGGCTTGGCCAGCTGTCCCTACCAAGATTCCATTGAAAATTCCCAAATTCGAGGGCAAAATAGGAGAAGATCCTAGTTAACATGTAACTACATTTCACCTTTGGTGCTCTTCTAATTCCTTACACGATGATTCGATCTGTTTAAGGCTGTTTCAACACACCCTCAATGGGCCTGCAGCGAAATGGTACATTGAGTTACCTAGGGGGGCATTCATTTTGTTCGATGACCTAGCTATGAATTTTCTTAATCACTTCCAACTACCAGTGCATTATGAAATTAGTACAGAACTCTTGTCGACATTTTGGCAAGACAAATCCACGAATATCTCAGACCATATCCAAGAGTGGTGTAGAAAGAAGAGGTTAATTAAAGCTTTCATATTGCCAAAGTTTCTCCTCGAGTGGTTCCTTAAATTGTTACTGCCTTATATAGCGAAGGATGTTTCTACGTCCAGAGTTCAGAACAAGAAATAAGACAATTTTAGGGCATGAGAATTGGATTTGATTTATGCTCAATCCCGATTGTTATATGAGATCATTCCTAACGCTCCGCGTTCTAGTTTTGACCCTAAGGTCAAACCTGGACCACATGCTGATGGCATTGTTGGTTGTACGAGTACCAAACCTATGTATTCGGTTGCGAAACATATGATTCAATTGTATATCAACCAATCTACCTCAGGACAAGCCACAGATTCGTCTCAACCCACCCAAATGATGAATGTGCTTTCGATGCAATCGTCGGACCAGAAGGGTAACCAACAACCTAAAAGGAATAAGAAAAAGGGTAAGAACAATCGTAAGGGTTGGAATAGGAATGGAAATTCCAATTCTAATGACAAGAATGCCCGCAATGCTGGGGGGGACAGGTAGTCTAAACGTAATGTTAATTTTTCCAATTTGACTAGAGGCTTTATGCATATTTTGAAGAAGGACACTACCTTTTCCTGGCATGAGCGAGCCCAGGAGTCCTTTGATGCACTTAAACAAGCCTTAGCATCGGCCCCCATGATTAGTCCACCCAACTATAGCCATGAATTTTTGCTTTATGTGGTCGCGTCCATGGAGATGATTGGTATGGTTTTGGTTCAAGAGGATGAAGAGCTCCATGAGCATGTCGTATATTATTTGAGCCGAAACCTTATAGATGCGGAGATTTGTTATTCCCATGTGGAGAAACTTGTCGTAGCTACCGTTCATGCGATTGAAAGATTGAGACACTATATTCTCCTTCGCCAGAACTTGGTGGTAGCCCATGTCAATCCATTTCAGTTTGTCCTCACTAGAAGGATGATAGGGGGAAAGTATAATAAGTGAATTTTCATCTTGCAAGAATTCGATCTCGAGTTTGTTTTGGCAAAATAAATAAAAAATGTTGATTTTTGCTGAGCTTATATCTTATTTCCCAAGAGAAGAGGAGGAGGAAGTTTATGAAGATATGTTTGTCGATGAGCACATTTTCCTGATCTCAACTTTGGATCCATGGTATGGGGATATCATCATATATTTACAAACATTGAAGGTCCCTACTCACCTTTCACGGGATGAACGACGACGGTTACGTCACGTATTCAAGAACTACCTTATAGTGGATAACACATTGTATCGCCGTGGGTAGATTCCATTTTACGTCGTTGTTTAACTCATGAGGAGGCTGAGCTTGTGCTAAATGATTTCCACAGAGGGGCATGTGGTGGTCATTTATCTTGTCTTTCTACAGCCCAAAAAATATTGGGAGCGGGTTATTTCTGGTCGTCGATCTTTAAAGATTGTGTCAATGCGGTCAAGAAGTGCCACCCTTGCCAGGTGTTTTCACACAATATGCACTCACATCCTACCCATTACATTTTATTATCACCATCGGTCCCTTCACTAAGTGGGGGCTTGATTTCATGGATTGCAACCCAGCTTCAGCTAGGGGGCATCATCATATTATAGTGGTTGTTGACTATTTCATGAAATGGGCTGAGGCTATGCCCACGATTAAATCTGACAGTGAGACAGCCACACATTTTATATTCAACTAGATCATTACTCGGTTTGGTATTTTGAAGGAGATTGTCATTGACCATGGTAGGCACTTTTAGAATCAAATGATGGAAGAGTTGGCCTCAAAGTTAGGGTATAAGCAGGAGAATTCCTCTTCTTATTACCCTCAGGCAAATGGATAGGTTGAAGAAGTGAACAAATCACTTAATTCCATTCTCCAATGAACCATTGCACAAAGCAAAACCAACTGGCATATCATGTTATATCCTGCTTTGTGGGCTTATAGAACCACGGTTAAGACTACCACCGGTTTTTCTCCATATCAGCTTGTGCATGGAGTGGAGTCTATCTTACCGGTTGAATGCAAAATCCATTCATTGAAGCTAGCCATAGAGCTCTTACCAGATACTTCCCCATTGGAGGAACGTTTGGTCCATGTAGAGCAGTTTGATGAGCAGCGCTAAGATGCCTTAGTGGCTCTAGAAGTAAATAAACATTGCGTTAAGGTCCAGTATGATAAATCTGTCTGCCCTAAGAAGTTTAGTGAAGGATATTTGGTCCTTTTGTGGGATCAAAATAAAGAACCCTTGGGGGCAGGAAAGTTTAACCCCATGTGGCATGGTCCTTACATTGTCAAACATGTGTTAGAGAAGGGCACCTATGAGCTAGTAGATTATGAGGGGAGAGCCTTGGCGGAGCCTAGAAATGGGCTCTATCTTAAAAAGTACTATGCATGATCCTCAGCCAGGGCTGAGTATTGTATATTATTGTACAATATTTTGCATAGTTACATTTTTTATGGTGATTGGGTTTGTTTATTAGCTTTCGTTTCTTATGGAAGATGTCAATGGAGTCTTCCATCTATATAGGATTCACTGATGGTGCTAGCCATCATACTCAACACTCAGCCTCTGTTGCTTGGGTGATTTATACTCCTATGGGTCAGGTATTGTCTTCAGGAGGTGTATGTTTATGGCCCTTTTCAAACAATGTTGCTGAATATAGTGCCATTATCAAGCTTCTATGAGATTCCATTTCGCATGGTGTTCTCTCTCTTGGGTACGTCTTGATTCGCAGTTAATAGTGTCATAGCCGAATGGGTTATATCATGTTATGGATCCAACATTATTATGAAGATTCTTACGTGTGAGATTGTTAGAATGACAATTTGACAACATAATATGTATACATATTCCAAGAATTTATATTCAAGTTGCTGACTCATATGCTAACTATGTGTTAGATTGGCATTTGTTTCACAGACCATAAGCTCATCACAAAAATACATTTTTACACATGTAAATAAATAAAATTGATCATCATAAATTTTTTTCATTAAGCATCCAAAATGTGATGTCATAATACATAAGTGTCATAATACAAAAGTGGGGCTTCCGAGCCACTAGAATATAATACACGGTAGTGTAAAAATGTTTCACTCTCAGTTATCTAAGCCCAAGGATGAGGAGGGGGGTTGTGATTGTGGAAAGTCACCACGGCTCTAGCTAGCTGTCGAAACAACCTCACCCATGCTCATGGTAAACCCACCACTTGACGCTGCATGGCCTTAGGAAAGTCCTCAACTTTCGCCATGGGTACCCTATGTGTCAGCTGCACAAAGTTTGTGTGGATGCTTTGGAGCGTCCGCTCCACATCCACACCCATGATGTCATCTCCTCGTCCCCTCCATCTATGACAAGGGAAACCGTTAGGCCGTCGTGGTCCTACATCTGCATACATATGACAGGATATCACTATGTGTCGTCACTCTATATATCAAAAAACACAAAAAACTTTAATAATTCAAAAACTTAAAAATGTAGAAATAATAGATCAATTCTATGAGCAATGATGCTAAGAATAAGCACAGGAGATAGATCTTGCTACTAAGAATTCTCACAAGCATACACAGGAAAAATATAGAGAAGAAAAGAGACTGAATCACATGAATGAAGAGATGAATATTTGTGTGTATCCTTCCATTGAATAATGATGAATAATAGTGTACATAAATAGTACATCCCTCATAGGAAAATAGAATTGTATGGAAACAACTCATAAAGCTCAAAAAGGCTGACTTACCAAAATATGGCAAACCCCCATAGGTGGCTAAAGCACTTACCAAATCTATCAAGGACCTCACGAGTTGGAAAAAGCATGAGTGAGTTGTCAAGGAGATGGAAAAATCATGCTAATCCTAGAAAATGGAGAAAAACTAATGGAGGATGGGTTGGAAACAAAAGCTCCCAGTTTCCTAGTTGACTAGCGTTTATCTTATCCATAGAAAAGCAGGAAAAGAAGAAAAAGCAGAATAAAGCAGAATCTACTATAAAGTCCTGTATACTAATTTTGGATGGTCAAAAGGTTGTCAAGATCAACCCAGAATTGGAAATAAATCATTCCTAGGATATAGATGGCATGTATTGACTTTAAGGTGCAAGTGGATGCCAACTAATTAAGCTAGTGGGTGAATAATTAATCAAATAATGATTAATTATTTTATCCTAAGTTGTGAGTGGGTTTAATATATTCCAACACCCCCCTATAATTATGAATTTATGATGGTATGAAAAAAATATAGATGCATATGGATGCATATAGGGCCCAGCAACAAGGATATGGTAACCCTTTAACAATTATTATGTCCAAAAAAGTGAGGAAAGAGGCAAAACCACATGGCGAAAATCCTTCCTCAAGATAGGACAAGGCACAGAATTTGAAATATGTATTCAATATATCTTCATATTCACTTTAATTAGCTGACTGAACTGCTTCTGGATGAAAGACTTGCTGAAGAAATCATGAACTCCATGATCATGCGTTGGAGTGTAGAACCTGCAAGGAGGAAGAGGAGAGACTCTTTGTATCTCATCAACTGATGAAGTAGGAGCATTATCTGAATGATTCTTTCTAATGTCAAACTATGATATGCAAACATAATCTGAAATGGAAAAGCGATCTGTGCATACTCCTTTCCAAAGAGTACAAAAAATAAGGCAATTTATTTCACACCCAATTCCCTGAATAGCTGCAAAATTGTGATGTGAATCACATGTCAACCTTCCAATCTGATGTAGCACCTATATAGATCTTATATGAGGCTTATAAAACTCTGATATATCAGAAATATTAACATATGGAACAACAAGGACAAACTCTTCAATGGCTCCATGAGGATATAGGGCTAGACTAGGAAAATTATGAGCAACTGGGGAACACTGATAGGTGTAAAAATCTGAATGATGGATGGGCATAAGATCTGAATCATAAGTATTTATAACAGATCCAAACATGTTTAATATCAGTCCATATATGACTAAGGACATGGCTAACCAGCCACTGAAAGTTAGGAAATACTTCAAACCATGCAAGATAAATATCACTGCATAAGAGACCAATGAGGAATCAACTAGTGAGCTTGGGATTTGTATAGTATTTCGATTATTTAGAGATATGATAGATGGTATGGATGGTGGTATTATATGTGTATCAAACTGAAAATATGCTTCTAAATCAGAATCCAAAGGATCACATATAAGCATATCAATAGACTCATGGGAATACACTGGTAATGAATCCTCTGTATGAAAGGAGGAAATGAGGAGATGTTCAAAATATTCAAGAAGGCTCTGAGTATTGATGCCAAGAACAAAGGAGGATATGTTGAAGCACATGTGATCAAGTAAGGTAAGTTGTATGACACAAAGAAGGCTTGATGTGGCTAAGCAAACATCCTGGAAGTCACTGGGTTGCGCACCATCAATGAGAGAGGCATGCACAAGGTGTGAAGAATATGGCACATAGATCTCAGAATCTAAGATAGGAGATTTAGAGAACAATGAATGGGTTATAGGATCATAATCAATATCAGCATCATCTCCATATGTTACTTATTTTTCATCAATAGTATCACAAGAAGAAAAATAACCTTCAAGAGACACATAAAAAGATGGCTCTTCAATATTTGCTTCTTCATTGAAGGAGGAAGCATTCGAGTCAATGAGGGTAGCAGCAACATGAACTGTATGAGAAACTTATTCATCATGATCAACTTCATCATAGAATGTAGAGGCGAAGAAATATTGAGAAAGAGAACAAGAGGAGATGCTAGGTTCGCTCCATTCTTCATCTTCAATTTCCTGCAAACCAAAAGCTTTGTCCAAAATTTTCCAAAGATCAAATGGAAATTCAGCAGAATCTATGAGATGATATATATTTGGAGACATTCCCAAACACATAATTCCATAAGCTCTATCACAATTATTTATACAATCAATCTTCTCTTCATAAGACTCAGGTTCACTCAATGCACCAATGGAGACATCAAAGAGACATAGCCTCTTCAAGTATGCACTCATCTTTGGCTTCCAATCAGCATAGATGAAAGTATATAGTAGAGGAAATTTTGAATCCATATTGAAGTTGTTGATATGCTCTAAGAGATACTCTCTACAACCTACAAAACAAACTAGGAGAAAATCTTGTAAACTAGACAAGCTCTTCTTCAGAGAGGGATAGGAGTCTGGAAGCGCTCCTCAACTCTGTAGAACTTGATCAACCTTGCTGATCTAATACCATGTAGAAATAATAGATCAATGCTATGAGAAATGATGCTAAGAATAAGCATAGGATATATATCTTGCTACTAAGAATTCTCACAAGCATACACAGGAAAAATAGAGAGAAGAAAAGAGACTGAATCACATGAATGAAGAGATGAATATTGGTGTGTATCCTTCCATTGAATAATGATGAATAATAGTGTACATAAATAGTACATCCCTCGTAGGAAAATAGAATTGTATGGAAACAACTCATAAAGCTAAAAAAGGCTGGCTTACCAAAATATAGCAAACCCCCATAGGTGGCTAAAGCACTTACCAAATCTATCAAGGACCACAAGAGTTGGAAAAAGCATGAGTGAGTTTTCAAGGAGATGGAAAAAACATGCTAATCCTAGAAAATGGAGAAAAAATAACGGAGGATGGGTTGGAAACAAAAGCTCCCAGTTTCCTAGTTCACTAGCTTTTATCTTATCCATAGAAAAGCAGGAAAAGCAGAAAAAGAAGAATAAAGCAGAATCTGCTGTAAAGTCCTGTATACTAATTCTGGATGGTCAAAAGGTGGTCAAGATCAACCCAGAATTGGAAATAAATCATTCCTAGGATATAAATGACATGTATTGACTTTAAGGTGCAAGTGGATGCCAACTAATTAAGCTAGTGGGTGAATAATTAAATAATGATTAATTATTTTATCCTAAGTTGTGAGTGGGTTTAATATATTCCAACAAAAAAAGAGGGTTGGGATTCATTACCAATGTCACTGTATGCTGATCCTGGTGGTAGGGGCATGTCGGGATCTCCCCAAAAATCTATCCCCGCATAGGGGTAATCATCAATGGCAACTATTCGCTGCTGCCACCATGGAAAGAAATCAGTTGGGTAGGGGTTGGACACCTTATCTCCACCCAGTCTGCACATCACATCTACCCAACGTTATTGGGCCAGATATCGAACCCCGTGAAGAGGAACATCAACTCTAGGGCTGAGCCCTGGAACATGCTTGAAGAAGAACATGCTTAGTATACTACTGAAACCAAAGTTTTTTACCCTGGCCATCTTGGAGTCACTGAGTTGTTGCTTCATGTTACTCAATAGTGCAGTACTCCAATCATAAACTATGGGTCTCATGCACTCCACTGGATAGAACATCAAGGGCCGTGAGGCCTGGTGGAGTGAGGCTAGCCCTGCTATCCTGTCGAGTGTTAGTAGTATGGCCTTTAGGCCCAGTACCTGTATGGTGTTTGTTGGGATATGACTCCCAACCTTCTCCGTGTCTGGATAACAGTATACAACAATATACTCATCAATGGTGAGGCCACCTTTGGGCCCGCGAGAATGTAGGTTCACCACTTCCCCCCATCGGGACAATCTTGTAATGAAGTATATTTCCTCTACCTCTATAGTCAGGGACATCCTGTCGATCTGGAAAGACTCTGAGTCAGGATCCTAGTAGTCTACTAGCATATCCAGCAGTCTTGGTTTGGCCCTTAAGCCCCCAAGACACCAAAACTTGTATAGCCTGCATGCACGAAGAGCTTGTTGAGCCATTAGATCACCCCATATAGCTTCTTCTACATCCCCATGTTCTCTCTCCCTCCATTCTAGAACCATACTGCACATTTACATTTAGTTTTGGTCATTATTTGTCTTAAAAAACATTGAACGCGACCGCATACGCGGCTGTTTGTAAAAATCCATGTATGTACGTGACTTTGGGCCATTTTTCTGCATATAGCCAGCCCTATACGTGGAAAAATCCTCGATTTTTGTGTGGGATGAATCGACTATCTTAGAATGGACTAAAAATTGATTTTGACCATGGAAATTGAAAAATTCTATAAACAACATCCGGATGTTCCCTAGCCCTTAATCCTTCTATTGCTAAATAGAAACTTTGCAAATGGTCATCTACTACAACCTTCTCATCAAGATCAAACTTAGGCAGCAACTTCTCAAAAGCTTGAGGTAAGTCATGCAACGGAGGTGTTAAGTTCAAGGGTGATCTGGCTTTCCAAGCCGGTGGTGGATTTGGTTGGTTAGGTGGCTAATTTGCATTTACACCTGCCATGAGTCTGGGTGGAGAGTGAGGACACGACTAAACAGAAATCTGCACAGGAGAACAATAAGGTGTGTTTGGGCCTATTTGATTCAAAGGCTGAACCACCTCCTATAATGCTCCTTCTACTAACTCTTCCAAGTCTCCAACCAACACTGAATCTTCCAAGATGGGACGGTCTCTCCTTTTGTATTCTCTTTTGGGAAAATCAAGGATAATTGGTAATCCTCCAATACTCTTTACATAAGCCCGCGTGTGTCTTCTCAAATCATTTACTACTTGGTTATTCACAGAAAATAGATGTTCTCTATTCCCTTCAGTATTAGGAACATGAAATAAACTACTTTCAAAACTATTACTGGTGGAGTTATTACAAGGAAATGGATTTCCCCGGCCATCCATGCACTGGAGGCCCTCCTTCTAGCGCCAGAAACTGTTGAGGCCTAGAAATTCATAGGCAACAACAGCAAGGGATTATCCCTAGTCAACATTCCCAACTAGCCCGTGACTTTTTGGTGTAGGGAATCCGTCCAGTTTGTGGTCTGGCTACCATAGGTCAAGTAATAAAATTACCAGGTTTTACCGGTTGCGGCTCATTCCACCATGTATATTTTGTATTTTTAGTTTTAAGTATGACATGCAAATGCCTGGCTAAAATGCAGATTGATTAAGCATGCAAGGAGTGGTCACAATGTGATGCGCAGGTTTTTACCTCTCGTCTTAAACTCTCTTGCATCTGAATCTCACACAACAAGAAAATAAAACTAACTACCTAACCTATCCCTAGGGAGCATTATTATCACTTATTAATGACTAATGTATTTTGTGCATGCATTATGAAAAAAATTACAGATAGCTGATACTTATTTTAAACACATGAACATTTAAAGATATTTGAACAACTAGATAGCCAATTGCTTATGAACTACATTCATTACTCATAGTGGAAATTTCCATAAAATAAACCAGAGATCATTTATACAAGAACATAGGTTCAAAGAGTTAGAACGATCTGACAGTAATGGACATAAAGCAGAAAATGAAATAGTTCCTCTTCAACAAATCCACGGCATAATATTTGAACATTCCACCAAGCTTTCTCCAATAGGCAAATTGTAATTATCCATTGCAAAAGGAAATAGTTCTTCTTACAATATGTCTTCCACAATCTAACTGGGAAAAGGTCCCTCTCTTATCTAACTCTTCTATATTTATACAAAGGAACAAAACTGTTGGGCTGCCCATGAATGACTCTTGGGCTTCCCCAACTCTTCACCTCCCACACTTTTCTTTCATTAAGTGCTTATAAGATTTACAGTATATTACAATAAAACAAATAAAATGCTTATGAGGAGGGTCCCACTTGACTATTCAAAAACTTATTCCATGCTGAAACCTCTGAGGCAATCCTTTCGAATTCAGAAGGTTCTAATAAACGAATATTTATTTCGAATTTAGCAGCCTGATTTCTTATTACTTCTATTCTGGCTGCGCTCAGGTGAAGTTGGTCCTCAAGCAATTGCACACTAACCACAGAATGAGCTACTTCATTCCTTAGGGTTTTCTCATCTAAGGCTTTGATGTGATGGATCCTTTGTTCATCTTCCTAATATATCCTTTGCAACATTTCCAAAAACAGGCTGTGGCCTCGAAAAGTATCCATTCTTTGCTTAGCCTCAATGTGGCAGCAATTATAAGTGATCAGAAGTCTCCTAAAGAATTCTGCACAAGCCCCTTTGGTATTCTTAAAATCCTTCTTGAATTCTTCGGCTGTGTTTATGGCAAACTTCAGTAAATCATAGTCTTGCCTTAGGTCTTGTTGATCTTTTGATGGTAGATTTGCAGGGGTTTCTTCATTCGATTCTAATCTCGCCATCCTTCCTGTCAGGAATTCTAAGATGTCTTGTGATCTGTCAACAAAATATGAAGAGGCTTCCAAAATCTCTTCTAGTCGATTGTCCACCTGTAATACCTTGCACCTTTCTTCCTCTACAGCCACTTGCAACTGGTGCTTCTTGCTCCTCTGTGCTAGAACATGCTCCTTGAAAGGCTAAAGATTGACCTGTTGTTCCTTGGCCTCTTCTAAAGTGGTTTTTAATGAGGTAATCTATTCTTTAAGTTCTGCATTCTGCCCCTGAGATTCCCTCTCAGATTCCTCCAAGGCAGCTTCCTGCAGCTCCAACTCCCCTATCTTACCTAGCAGCTGCTCCTTTTATGTCTTCAACCCTTGACATTCCTGCTGCACTTTCTCTAGACTTTCTTGGGTGGGCTCCATAGATCTCTTCTCTACTTGGAGGGACTGGAGCACAGCTTTTGAAGACTTTATTTCTCGTTGTATGCCTTCAAACCTTCTTTTCAACCTATTATTTTCCTCTCTCTCTCTTCTCAGGGTATCTTTCAGCTGGGCAGAAGACTTCTTTGACTGTTCAAGATCAGTCATCATCCAATCTACATTGTCCTCAGAAACATGGATCAATGAAACCCCAGTTATGATAGTGAATTTGGGGTCCTTGTCTATCCCATATACAACAGTTATATCATTTATCATTTTACCCGACTACCCCCCAGTCTAAACCTTTCTCTCGATCCTCTTCACTATTCTTTTCTTTTCCCTATCATAAAAGATAGTGCTGAAATTCAGTACCTCCTCCCCTTTCTTCTGTTCAAAAGGGATTAGCCTAATGGTGGGGACCATAGCTTTCCCTATTGTGCTACCAACAGCTGCCTCAGGATCTTGAATATCAGGGTTCCCCAAGTCCTGAGCATGACTGTATACAAGATCGAAAGTTGATTGCTCTGTTACTATCCCTGTCACCTTTAGCCTTTCTACTTCCTACTTCTTCAGCTCCTCATCTATATTTCTTTTCTTTTCTTCCTCTTCATTCTGGGTAGCTCTTCTACCTTTCTAGCTGCTTCTCATTCAACTCTTCTATTCTCCTCCTCCTCATCTTTAAGCCAACCTTTGGCTTCCTATGCTAGTCTCCTAGCATCTTCATTTCTTTTCCTAGTTTCTTCCTCCTCTGCCTTTTCTTGCTCCTCTTGTCCTTTCCTGCCTTTGGTGGTGATTTTCTTTTTAAACCTTCTTCTCAAAGCCGTTATATTTTGTGCACTACAGAAAATGGACTCCTCTTGATCCCAGTGGCTTGTGTATTCAAAATGTACATTTTCTTCCCTGCAGTGCTCGGCCACTTTGTTCCGAGAATCATTCCTGTGGAAATGCATTTCCCCAAAATGGAATTTTCCCAATTATTCCACAAATTCGTCAGCCTTCTTCACCCTTGTAAACTTGTAGCTTCCCAACCTGAATGGAAAAGGAGGGTAAGCTGCTTTCTTATGTTCAAACAGAAAGTTCCCTATGCCATCTAAAAATACTTGTATAACTGCCTCTTTGTGGACTACATAGTCAGCGGCGTACTTAGGCAGTAGTGAGGGTGCTTTGGAGCATCCATACATTCTGAAATACAATCCATCCTTAGTTAAATAATAGTCTGCATATTCTTCAATCACCTGCAATGCCTCCTTCGACATGCAGTTGCACTCTTTCAAGAAAATCAAGGTATACAATGGCATAATGAAGTGCTCACACACTTCCCTATAGTGACTGTGGTATTTGTGTGCCCACGGTGGCTTGTATGCTAAGTAGACTGTTGTTCTTTCTCAGTCCCGGATACACCTTAGATTGGGGAAGGGTTGGTTGCATAGTATGCAATCAATCAGTATAGAGCTCATGTACAACTATGATCCCTTCTAGGACACCCCTCCTAATGCTAATGCAATGCAGGCTAAGAGGATATTGGACACAATGTTTGCCCAGTTAAAAACTGTCCCCTGTGTCGCAACATGAAAAATGATAGGAACCCATTCTAACTTGAAGCTTTTACCGTGGGCCCTCCCGAAAATCCTGAGCACCATCAGGGCAATGAACCTGTAAGGAGTTCTGAGAGTGGCAGTATCATATTCCTCGGTTGTCCTAGTTCTAAAATTCCTGCCAGGCAACAACATTCTCTTTAATGTCTCGACTAGATCCATCTTAATTGCCTTCAGCCAATCTTCAGTCAAGTATACTTGTGCTTTTGGTAAGAGGTAGGCCAGTGCTACATACCCAGGGCTATAAGCAGCATAGCCCTGTTTATCAACATTTGCCAAAATCATGGTGGTTACATATTCCCTGGGAAGAATCCACCCAATCCCCTCTAAGCATGGAAAAAGCTCAGGTCTAGTAGTAGTTTTCATCAATGAAGATCTCTCTATATTGGCATAGATGGTTTCTTCTTCAAAACCTATGTCAGGTACTTCTTGGTGCGTAATTAATCTGTAAATTCCCCCCCATTGATATTCGGATTCCACACCAACTATGCATTTGGTGTCCTCGTAGGTGTATTCGACTCTACTAATGATTTCAACATCGAGTTCCTCTTCTACAATGGGAGCCTTCTTCTTCTGACGTTTAGACATCTTGGATTCTAAGGAATTTCCCTGTCATATACAGAAATTTCTTTTAGGTTATGTTGGGTCATTTCCAGATAACATTCACAATGGAGACAAACTGTATAAGCATCTTACATCGTATATGCTAAACATGAGTGCGGCTATGAAAAACAAGCAAACAATGCTCAAAAACCACATGCTCCTGCCCAAAAAAATTAAAACCACCTCATGAGCAACAATTGAAAATTTAAATTAGAATACCGTGGCCTTTCAAGAACGACGAATATCCCCCTCCTCTCGTCAATAGGAACACAGTCTCGAAACCCCCTCTTGGTGCTATGACCTAAACGCTACGCGAAAGAAAAAGGCACCTAATCCCAAGTGAGGACACTGCATTGTTAGCACACTCAACTCATAAACAAGAAAAAGGAAGCTACTTACTATAAAATACACTCGCCTCATGGCCTGACTAGGTAATGCATTCTAAACCTAAACCGGTCCAGGGTTCGTATTTGAACGAAACAATTTCACAGCTGCAACCTTGGTTCACAAAACTAGGGAAACCATATAGGGGAAACAAAACTTAGCATCTCATAAGAAAACCATGAAATCCCTCCTCGGATGGCCAAACACAGACTGGGGGAAACTGGTGTGGACAGCGTAACGGCCGTCTGCACCAGTTTCCCCAGCAATCAAGTGCGGGCTGCAAAACCATAACGGCCATGAAAGAAAACATCAAGCAAACCCACAAATAACCCCCCCACCCCCCCACCCCCACCGGGCCGCCAGACCTTCTACCTAGAACATATATACATGCCAAGATGGGAAAACCTAGGTAACCACTAACCGCAGAGGTGACGAACTGACCTAGGACATCAAAAAAAAAATCAACCAATCAAATGGAATGGTAAAACAGGCATAAGGGCCTACCTGGCACTGTGCTGCATGATTGGTGGAGGAAAACCAGTAAAATTCCACGGCATAGCCACCTAGGAGCAAGGGTACCGATAGCGAAAGCCTTGGTTGATCTAGGAGGATCCAAGAAGCAAAAATTTTGAAGTCCTCCAATCTCAGCAAAACCAGCACCAGATCGAAGGGCTCGTCGAGACGATTCCAACAGCGTTCATTTCACCTCAAACGGAATCCGTATGAGAAAGTTATCGCGTTTTGTTCTATGAGGTCAACAGGGAAAATTGGCAAAAGAGGTGCCACGTGGAACCACTGATAGGGTGACACGTGGCATCTGTACAGTATGGACGGATGACATGGCAGTTGTATGGATAGACAGGTGGCAATACGATCCAATCAGGATGCAATATGTGTCATGTACAGACAATGAGGTGGCAATCCAGTCAGCAGTACGGACCAATCAGGATACAAAACGTGTCATGTATGGACGATGAGGTGGCAATCTAGTCAATAGTATAGACCAATCCAAATGCAACACATGTCAGTACAGAGGTGACTGCGCAACTTAGTTGGCAGTACGGCATATGAGTTGGTAGCTAACTGGGCGTTAAGTTGGACCAATCTGGAACTGCCACGTGGCAGCACCAAATTGGCCAATATTGATTGAAGTTCACCAAAATGTTGCTGCTCTGCCGGTTTCAAACTCCTAACCTCCCATACCCTATCTCTGCGCCTTTACCAATTGCGCTTGTAGTGATCTTTGTATAATGTATGGAAATAATATTATTTAAAGTGGCATTTCGAGCCCCAAAGGAGCCGGGGCTTAGCCCCGACCTTGGTTCTTCCTCCAGCGTGACCGGGAGCTCTGACCAGCACGGGAGCTCGCGCTCTATTTCAGCACATGTCGAATTATAAACTATATAAATTTGGTTTATAAGTGGGTCTAAAAACAAGTTACGTTATAACAATTTGTTTTAAACAAAAACCATAATGTGGGTTCAATGAACCATGTGGTTTTGGGGGAAAATAATTTTATTGTAATATTCTAAAAATATAAAATGTGGTTGGCATAGTTGCAACTATGTCAACTACATAATTTAAGAAGAGCCTAACCAAGTGTGGGGAGTTGGAACCATATGCCTTCTTGGGAAAAATTTGTTGTAACCAAAGAGAACATGAGGAAAATGTGAAGAGGGGCAAGTCATGGCTATATAAGCCCCCTTAGTTGCCATTTTCCACTCATGCTTTGGAGTGGAGACTTTTTAGCTAAAGGAGAGAAGGGAGATTGCATAGCTCTGTAGGAGGAAGTTATAAGTGTTTATACTCATTTTACACCGTCTTCAGGCTTCGGAGTTGTTGGAAGTAGTCTTGTTGTGATTTGGGCAGCGGTTCTCTTCCTGACCATCGTCGCCAAGGTATCATTGTATCATTGCCATGTATTTTTCCTTCATGCAGAGATTATATATCAGCCCTCCTATTGAGAAGCAGGCCCGAAGACGTAGTCCATCCTAGACGAACTCCGTTATCAACTTGTTGTCTTTATGTGCGTATTGTCTATGTTGTTTGGTTCTCTTCTTATGGATTCGTGAGCTTCATTCATGCTCTTTATGCAATTCATGTTAACGTCATAGAGTAGCAAAGATCTTGTTTTTGGATCATTGGTCTACTCGAGCGAAAATGACAGCATGGAGAAATCACCAAAATACAATAAAATAATAAACCCCCAAACCCTAAATATATACGTCGTAGTCAACATGCAATCAATGGGAAAAAATAAGATCATCGAGCAGCTAAAGACTAAGGGATAGGTGACCTTATCAACATCGCCTTTGCAATGGCAGATGATGAAACATCCAGGAAACCCGCAATGGCATCGGCGGAGAAACAAATCAAGACTCGCATCGGAGCTTGCTAAGCCACAGCCTCAGACCAATAGTTGGTTGAAGAACCACAACTGTGGAAACCATAAAGAAAATGAGTTCTGCAGACCAACAAAACAGAGTCAAAATAAACATGTCTCAAAATGATAACCAAGCGGACAACATAAATCAAACTATCGGAATCCTAGTGCTTTCTAGAGCCGCAACGATGAAAGTTGAAAAAACCAAGGACCTGCGAATCAAAAATGGGGGGGATCGGAAGAAGATAAAACAAATCTCGGAAAAATTCACGGTACCTTCTCCACAATGGTGGAAGACATATAGCCAAAGGTTCCGATGGGATCTCAAAACAAACGCTGATAAAGCAAAATGCATTGAAGACCAAATACATTTGACTCGGACTTGATGTCCTATTCTTTTCCACAACGGCGGGCGTGAAGATAACTAGACTCTCGACTCAAAGTCCAAAATACTTCCAATGGTAAGGAAAAATTAATTCAAACAGTAAAACATCACCGCCATAAAAGTAATCTTTTGCGCAAACATCTAGCAAAACCAAAAAGGCTGAGCAAAATTAATTAAAGGAGGGTCCCAAAAAATTTTGAATTTTGGGAAAATGTTGCAGCTGCAACAATTGGCGACTACCTGGTGAACCCCAGATTTCTGAATTAACTTCTTCCCAGTAAAAGACTGTTTAATCATTTAGCTCATAAGCTGAATACTTCTAGATGCTTGTATTCCTAAGATCGAAAACACATGCATTTAAATCATTGATGACAGTCCATTCTTTGGAAATGGGAAAACCCAAAAAATTTGAAAGTCCGGATAACTCTTTTAAGGCTTAGTAGGTGAGTTTTATTTTACCTCTATCTTTGGGTAGTTTCTAGCTTGGACACCACAGGATTGTAACATATGGTAAACAGAACTATTCATTTGTTCCTCATTCCCATGCCAATTGCACTTTTGTGCCCTTTGAACTTTTGTTTTTTTTGCATATGATTCCTTTTGCATGCCTTTATTTTTGAATTTTTATTTAGGCTCCTCTATCCATAGTGTCCTTTTGTGTGAGAGATGTATTTTCAGCTCACGGACGGAGAAGAACTTTTGGCAATTGATATCCATGTTTCTAATACTTTTCTTTGATATGTATTGCTTCTTTCAGAAGTTTTGACTCATAACAGCTTTTAGGCTTTTGAAATCATGGCATGGGATCATTTATATATAATAAACTGTTTACCTTGCTTCCTTTCCGTGGGTCTTTTGCTATTACTCCCTAGGACATCTTAGATGTGAAATGGATGGAGCCTTGAAATAATATTCCAGACCTCTTAATTCTGAGTTATTTTCAGGGGTTAAGCAAGACTTCAATGAGTGCATAGCCATTTAGGAAAACTACTTACTAGAAGAAATTCTATCAAAAATAAAATGCACAGTCTTATCCTAAAAATTTCAGTTAATCGAGAACCCTGATGCTTTCCATGCAACCAAAATTTTGTCTCTTTTATTCAAAAACAAAAAACCAAAAATCAAAGCTGTAAATCAAAAAATAAAACTGTATCAAATTAGTTATGTACAAGGTCATCAAATCAAAAGAGAAATAAAATTGTGCCCACCCCTAAAAATCTATCAACTTATGAGTCAAGGGGCTAGGCTGGATTGCAAACTTGAGATACCTAACCATGATCAAATTTTGCTATTTTTGAAACCGAAACTATGTCTACCAATTTACAATCACTCCCATCAGCCTGTGAAAATTTAAGGAGATCAGGCTGAGTGTCAATCATATTGCTGACTTCTTCTGATGCATGATATCTTAGTTCAAGCTCCGTAAGATAATTCCCCAAAACAGAATTAGAAGATTCATTTCCTTCTTTCAACTTAGTGATAGTGTGTTTCATGTAAGGTTTTCTTAAAATTTTGATTCGATTTGGGACCCCCTTATGAGCCAACCACAAATGCGACCAATCTGAAGCAAAATACCCCTTTAACCTCGCGGACCAGTCTTGGTTCAGAATAAGTCCATATCCATCTGGTATATCATCCATCACAATATCAATAAATTGGAATATCTTGTTATTTGTAGATAAACGAATGAGAACATTCTCCATTTCCCCCACTACTTTGACACTAGTTCTCTCTAGTCGAGTGACTTCCCAAGCAATAGGTTTCGGTTGCCCATTAATTTTTTTGCAAGCTGCGAGTGTCATAACATTCACGGATGATCCAGAATCTACTAGACAATTATGCACCTTATGGTTGAGCATTTCCAGAGTCAAAAGGAAAGGTGGGGTTCTAGCTTTCTCTTCCCCAATTGATTCGACATCTTCCTCCACAGGTTGGTTTTTGGTGGGTATCTCTTCCTTTGGCTCTTTAGGATTTTCAGTGTTTTCTTTGTTAACACCTACTTGTTCTTCCATAGGTTTATCAGGCTTGTGGATTTTCTCCGTATCTTGGCTGATAATGGTAATTTCGGGTGCTTTGTCTTCAACATTGTTCTTCGGCTGTTTCCTGACATTCTCTTGCAACTTCTTAATTTTTGAGATTATTGCATTGTATTTATTTACCAAATTTATGTCTTTTGTTGTCATTGGTATGTTCTCAAGTTTAAGAGTACGTTTTTCTGTATCAAACAGCGAGACACAATCCCATAAAAACATGGTATCATTTTCTTGTTTTTCTATGGTATTATTACCTTTCTCCTCTTCATCATTGTCCTCAGTCAATTTAGAGTCCAAGAGCTGATTCATTACCAATGTCATTGAATTTAACCATTAAGGACAATTCTTTTCAGAATGGGGTTGTTGGTGAAAAGTGCAGAAATTTTCCTTCTCTACCTCTGTCAGATTCATTGATGCTAAACTGTGTGAAGGGGTCTTGAATTGGTTATTATCTTCCCTTTTTTTGTAGTAAGGCTTATAAGCTTTCTGAGCTTCTTTTTCTTTCTCCAAATCTATTATTCTGTTGGAAAGCTTTTGCATCATCTTTAACATCCCCTCAAAATTATGTGATTGCTCCTCTTTAGGTTTAGACAGCAATAAGGCTCTTTTCCTGGAAGTTTTTTCTCCAGAGTGCTCGGGATAATCCTCTATACTTTCCTTTTCAGCCTCTACTCTTTCTGCTTCTTCATAAGTCTCTGCTAATGTAGGCTTAACTTGACCTTTTGTGAACATAGCCAAGTCAAGATCTAAAGCTGAGGTATAATACTCAATCAGAACTTTATCAGAGGGCTTATCAGTTGCAGAGAAGTTCTTGAGGTAAGCAGAAAATCTTTGAGTGAAATTGTGTACCTTCTCATTTCTTTCTTTTTTTAAAGCGCCCAAACCTTTCATTAGTGCTGCATGCGTCTTTTGGGATGCATATTTGCTTCTAAAAATCCTCTCAAAGGTATCCCAATCTGGGATAGAGTTTGCAGGCAAAACAAAGTACCAGGATGTTGTTGCTCCTTTAAGGGTGTGTGGAAAAGGTCTACAAACAACATCCTCATGTTCCCTAGCCCTTAATCCTTCTATTGTAAAATAGAAACTTTGCAAATGGTCATCTACTACAACCTTCTCATTAGGATCAAACTTAGGCAGCAAATTCTCAAAATCTAGAGGTAAGTCATGCAACGAAGGTGTTAAGTTCAAGGGTGATCTAGCTTTCCAAGCTAACGGTGGATCTGGTGGGTTAGGTGGCTGATTTGCATTTACACCTACCATGAGTCTGGGTGGAGAGTGAGGAGGTGATTGAACAGGAATCTGCATAGGAGAACAATAAGGTGTGTTTGGGCCTATTTGATTCAAAGGCTGAACCACCTCCTGTAATGCTCCTTCTACTAACTCTTCCAAGTCTCCAACCAACATTGAATCTTCCAAGATGGGACGGTCTCTCCTTTTGTATTCTCTTCTGGGAAAATCAGGGATAATTGGTAATCCTCCAATACTCTTTGCATAAGCCCACATGTGTCTTCTCAAATCATTTACTACTTGGTTATTCACAACAAATAGATGTTCTCTATTCCTTTCAGTATTAGGATCAGGAAATAAATTGCTTTCAAAACTATTACTAGTGGAGTTATTACTAGGAAATGGATTTCCCCGTCCAACCATGCACTGGCGGCCCTCCTTCTAGTGCCAGAAAGTGTTGAGACTTGGAAATTCGTAGGAAACAACAACAAGGGATTCTCCCAAGTCAACGTTCCCAACTAGCCTGTGATTGTTTGGTGTAGGGAATCCATCCAGTTTGTGGTCCGGCTACCATAGGTCAAGTAACAAAATTAATAGGTTTTACTAGTTATGGCCTGGTCCACCGTGTATATTTTGTATTTTTTGTTTTAAGTATGACATGCAAGTGCCTAGCTAAAATGTAGATTGATTAAGCATGCAAGGAGTGGTCACAATGTGATGCGCAGGTTCTTACCTCTCGTCTTAGACTCTCTTGCATCTGAATCTCACACAGTAAGAAAATAAAACTAACTACCTAACCTATCCCTAGGGAGAAATATTATCACTTATTAATGAGTAATGTATTTTGTGCATGCATTATGAAAAAAATTACAGATAGCTTATACTTCTTTCAAACACTAGAACATTTAAAGATATTTGAACAACCAGATAGCCAATTGTTTATGAACTACATTCATTACTCATAGTGGAAATTTCCATAAAATAAACCAGAGATCATTTATACAAGAACATAGGTTCAAAGAGTTAGAACGATCTCACAGTAATGGACACAAAGCTGAAAATGAAATAGTTCCTCTTCATCAAATCCATAGCATAACATTTGAACATTCCACCAAGATTTCTCCTATAGGCAAACTGTAATTATCCATTGCAAAAGGAAATAGTTCTTCTTACAATATGTCTTCCACAATCTAACTGGGAAAAAGTCCCTCTCTTATCCAACTCTTCTATATTTATACAAAAGAACAAAACCATTGAGCTACCCGCGAATGACTCTTGGGCTTCCCCAACTCTTCACCTCCTACACTTTTCTTTCATTAAGTGCTTATAATATTTACAATATATTACAATAAAACAAATAAAGTGCTTATGAGGAGGGTCCTGCTTGACTATTCAAAAAATTCTTCCATGTTGAAGCCTCTAAGGCAATGCTTTTGAATTCAGAAGGTTCTAAGAAATGAATATTTATTTCGAATTTAGCAGCCTGATTTTTTATTTCTTCTATTCTGGCTGCGCTCAAGCGAAGTTGGTCCTCAAGCAACTGCACACTAACCACGAAATGAGCTAATTCATTCCTCGGGGTTTTCTCATATAAGGCTTTGATGTGCTAGATCCTTTGCTCATCTTCCTGATATCTCCTTTGCAACATTTCCAAAAGCAGGCTGTAGCCTAGAAAAGTATCCATTCTTTGCTCAGCCTCAACCTGGTAGCGATTATGAGTGATCAGAAGTCTCTTGAAGAATTCTGCACAAGCCCCTTTGGTCTTCTTAACAGCCTTCTTGAATTATTCGGCTTTGTTTATGGCAAACTCCAATAAATCATAGTCTTTCCTTAGGGCTTGTTGATCTTTTGATGGTAGATCTGCAGGGGTTTCTTCATTCGATTCTAATCTTGCCATCCTTCCTGTCAGGAATTCTAAGATGTCTTGTGATCTGTCAAGAAAATATGAAGAGGTTTCCAAAATATCTTCCAACTAATTGTCCACCTATAAGACCTTGCACCTTTCTTCCTCTCTGGCCACTTGCAACTGGTGCATCTTGCTCCTCTGCGCTAGAACATGCTCCTTGAAAGGCTAAAGACTGACCTGCTATTCCTTGGCCTTTTCTAAAGCAGTTGTTAATGAGGTAATTTGTTCTTTAAGTTCTACATTCTACCCCTGAGATTGCCTCTTAGATTCCTCCAAGATAGCTTTCTGCAGCTCCAACTCCCCTATCTTACCTAGCAGCTGCTCCTTTTCTGCCTTCAACCCTTGACATTCCTGCTGCACTTTCTCCAGAATTTCTTGGGCGGCCTCCATAGATCTCTTCTCTACTTGGAGGGACTGGAGCTTAGCTTTTGAAGACTTTATTTCTCGTTGTATGTCTTCAAAACTTCTTTTCAACCTATTATTTTCCTCTCTCTCTCTTCTCAGGGTATCTTTCAGCTAGGCAGAAGACTTCTTTGACTGCTCAAGATCAGTCATCATCCAATCTACATTGTCCTCAGAAGCATGGATCAATGCTGTCCCGGCTCTGATAGTGAATTTGGGGTCCTTGTCTATCCCATATATGATAGTTGTATCATTTGTCATTTTACCTGACTGCCCCCCAATCTCGACCTTTATCTCAGTCCTCTTCACTATTCTTTTCTTTTCCCTATCATAAAAGATAGTGCTGAAATCCGATACTTCCTCCCCTTTCTTCTGCTCAAAAGGGATTAGACTAAGGGTGGGGACCATAGCCTATCTTGTTGTGCTGCCAGCAGCTGCCTCAAGATCTTGAATATCAGGGTTCCCCAAGTCTTGAGCCTGACTGTCTATAGGATCGAAAGCTGATTGCTCTGTTACTGTCCATGTCAACTTTAGCCTTTATGCTTCCTACTTCTTCAGCTCCTCATCTATCTTTATTTTCTTTTCTTCCTCTTCATTATAGGTAGCTTCTTTTGCCTTTCTAGCTGCTTCTCATTCAGCTCTTCTCTTGTCTTCCTCCTCACCTTTAAGCCAACCTTCGACTTCCTGTGCTAGTCTTCTAGCATCTTCATTTATTTTCCTAGTTTCTTCCTCCTTTGCCTTTTCTTGCTCCTCTTGTCCTTTCCCACCTTTGGTGGTGATTTTATTTTTAAACCTTCTTCTCAAAGCCGTTATATTTTGTGCACTGCAGAAAATGGACTCCTCTCGATCCCAGTTGCTTGTGTATTCAAAATGCACATTTGCTTCCCTGCAGTGCTCGACCACTTTGTTCCGAGAATCATTCCTGTGGAAACGCATTTTCCCAAAATGGAATTTTCCCAATTCTTCCACAAATTCGTCAGCCTTCTTCACCCTTGTAAACTTGTAGCTTCCCAACCTGAATGGAAAAGGAGGGTAAGCTACTTTCTTATGTTCAAACAGAAAGCTCCCTATGCCATCTAAAAAGACTTGTCTAATTGCCTCTTTGTGGACTACATAGTCAGTGGCATACTTAGGCAGTAGTGAGGGTGCTCTGGAGCATCCATACATTCTGAAATATAATCCATCCTCAGTTAAATAATAGTCTACATATTCTTCAATCACCTGCAATGCCTCCTCCAACATGCAGTTGCACTCTTTCAAGAAAATCAAGGTATACAATGGCATAATGAAGTGCTCACACACTTCCCTATAGTGACTGTGGTATTTGTGTGCCCACGGTGGCTTGTATGTTGAGTAGACTGGTGTTCTTTCCTGGTCCCAGATACACCTCATACTGGGGAAGGGTTGGTTGCATAGTATGCAATCAATCAGTATAGAGCTCATGTATAACTCTGATCTCTTATGGGACACCCCTCCTAATGCTAATGCAATGCAGGCTGAGGGGTTGTTGGACACAATGTTTTCCCAGTTAAAAATTGTCCCCTGTGTCACAACGTGGAAAATGATAGGCACCCATTATAACTTGAAGCTTTTACCATGGGCCCTCCCAAAAATCATGTTCAGCATCAGAGCAAATGAACCTGTAAGGAGTTCTAAGAGTGGCAGTATCATATTCCCTAGTTGGCCTAGTTCTAAAATTCTTGCCAGGCACCAATATTCTCTTTAATGTCTCGATTAGGTCCATCTTAATTTCCTTCAGCCAGTCTTCAGTCAAGTATACTTGTGCTTCTGGTAAGTGGTAGGCTAGTGCTACATACCCAAGACTATAAGCAGCATAGCCCTGTTTATCAACATTTGCCAAAATCATGGTGGTTCCATCTGCCCTGGGTAGAATCCACCCAATCCCCTCTGAGCATGGAAAAAGCTCAGGTCTAGTAGCAGTTTTCATCAATAAAGATCTCTCTATATTGGCATAGATGGTTTCTTCTTCAAAACCTATGTCAGGTACTGCTTGATGCGTAATTAATCTGTAAATTTCCCCCCATTCATATTCGAGTTCCACACCAACTATGCATTTGGTGTCCTCGTAGGTGTATTCAACTTTGGTAACAATTTCGAATTCGGTTTCCTCTTCTACCATAGGAGCCTTCTTCTTTTGATGTTTAGACATCTTGGATTCTGAGGAATTTCCTTGTCATATACATAAATTTCTTTTAGGTTCTGTTGGGTCATTTCTAGATAACATTCAGAATGGAGACAAATTGTATAAGAATCTTACCTCGTCTATGATAAACATGAGTGTAGCTATGAAAAACAAGCAAACAATGCTCAAAAACCACATGCTCCTACCCAAAAAAATTAAAACGAGCTCATGACCAACAATTGCAAATTTAATTTAAAATACCGCAGCCTTTCAAGAATGACGAATATCCCCCTCCCCTCGTCAACAGGAACACAGTCTTGAAACCCCCTCTCGGTGCTACGACCTAAACGCTGCATGGAAGAAAAAGGTGCCTAATCCCAAGTGAGGACACTTCACTGATAGCACACTCAACTCATAAACAAGAAAAAGGAAGCTACTTGCTGTAAAAAACGCTCGCCTCGCGGCCTGACTAGGTAATGCATTATGAACCTAAAACGGTCTGGGGTTCGTATTTGAATGAAACAAATTCACTGCTGCGACCCTGGTTCACAAAACTAGGGCGACCATATAGGGGAAACAAAACTCGGCATCTCGTAAGAAAACCATGAAATCCCTCCCCGGACGGCCAAACATAGACTGGGGGAAACTGGTGCAGACAGCGTAACGGCCGTCTGCACTAGTTTCCCCAGCAATCAAGTGTGGGATGCAAAACCATAATGTCTGCGAAAGAAAACATCAAGCAAACCCACAAACAACCCACCCCCTCCCCCCCATCGGGCTGCCAAACCTTCTACCTAGAACATATATACATGCTAAGATGGGAAAACCTAGGTAACCACTAACTGAAGAGGCGACGAACCTGCCTAGGACCAAAAAAAAAAAAATTGACCAATCAAACGGAATGGTAAAATGGGCATAAGGGCCTACCTGGCACTGTGCTGTGTGACTGGTGAAGGAAAACCAGTAAACTTCCACGGCGGAGCCACCTAGGAGCGAGGGTACCGATAGCGAAAGCCTTGGTCTGCTTGAGTGAAAACGACAGCACGAAGAAATCACCAAAATACAATAAAATAATAAACCCCCAAACCCAAAATATATACGTCGCAGTCAACATGCAATTGGAGGGAAAAAAAAAGATCATTGGGCGGCAAAAGCATAAGGGATCGACGATCTTATCAACATCACCTCCGCAATGGCGGATGATGAAACAACTAGGAAACCCACAATGGCATTGGCGGAGAAACAAATCAAGACTCGCATCGGAGCTTGCTAAGCCACAGCCTCAGACCAATAGTTGGTTGAAGAGCCGCAATTGTGAAAACCATAAAGGAAATGAGTTCTGCAGACCAGCAAAATGGAGTCAAAATAAACATGTCTCAAAATTTCGACCAAGTGGACAACAATATAAATCAAACTATCGGAAGCCTAGTGCTTTCTAGAGCCACAACGGCGAAAGTTGAAAAAACCAAGGACATGCGAATAAAAAACGGCGGGGATCGAAAGAAGATAAAAAAACTCTCGAAAAACTTCACAGTACCTTCTCTGCAATGGCGGAAGACGTATAGCCAAAGGTTTCGACGGGATCTCAAAACAAATGCCGATAAAGCAAAATGCATCGGAGACCAAATACATTTGACTCGGACTTGATGTCCTATTCTTTTCCACAACAGCGGGCGTGAAGATAACTAGACTTTCGACTCAAAGTCCAAAATACTTCCGAAGGCAAGGCAAAATTAATTCAAACAGTAAAACATCGCCGGCATAAAGTAATCTTTTGCACAAACATCCAGCAAAACCAAAAAGGCTGAGCAAAACGAATTAAAGGAGGGTCCCAAAATTTTTTGAATTTTGGGAAAATGTTGCAGCTGCAATAGGAACCCATGTCGACAGTTTATCGTTTAGGGTGTGGGAGTCTATTGTATAGAATCACCTTGTCATTTCGTAAGAGCCTCATACTCCTCTTGATCTTTTTCTGGCCTGTTTCCCCAGGACTCCCTTATGTCAAGTTGTAATTGCATTTTCATGGGCTTTTCCTGCCTTATTAAGCCTTATGTCGGCTTCCCTGACTTTGAGTATCAGCCATATAGCCAAAGCTTGTCTCATGTCTAGCCATGCAGATCCATTTTATATATCCTTTGCAGCTTGATTCCCGATTTTTACCGGGAGGGGACTTTCCCTCGAGTGTCTCTATCCTACACATGTGTCCTTGCATTGAGCATAGGTATGTTCTGCTACTTGGAACTAGTTTTTTTTCCCTTTGACACTCGTCTCCTCCTAGTCTATAACTATAAAGCAATTTTATTATTTTTCAAGATTTTTAAATATTTGAAAAAGTTCAAAAAAAAATCAAAAAACCAAAAAGCCAGACAAGAAAAGATGTTATCTTTGGCAGCACTCGATTCGTGTCTCCTTCGAACAGAGCACTATATATCACATCCATTGGTTGGGTTAGTAGTTTTACTTTAGGAGCTATACTCATTTATCTGAGTTTATCTCCACTGATTGGTTAAGCTTCCAGTCCCTATGGAGCCTCTTTCGATGCCTCCAGTTCCGCAGAGATGTCCCAGTTTTGTATATCGAGTCTATGAGACCTACATTTAGTCACCATTCTCTATTATGCTCTTGTTCGAAGGAAGGTGGAACCTAAGTCAGCCATTCGTTAGTTATCTTGACTTTGCATGTCGGCCATTCCCAGTACAGTTACTAGTTTGTGCACATTATGATTGAGTCCTTCCACATTATATAGCTTTTCTGAGTACCTCATGTTGGATGGTGGGGGATGCCTTAATGCCCTCCTTCCAACGGATTTCATCCCATCGACTTCATATCATTTATTCTGGGATAGGAATCTAGAGCCATTTTTTATTGCCTTGAGACTTGTAGTCATCAGTGGCAGGTTCTCTCACCATAGACAGTTTTTTGGGAATACATCAATGTCCCCTGATCGATGGATTCTCTCAAGTGTTCAACCTCAACACATTTATTCACACTTGTTAGTTTTCATTCTAGTACCTTGATTCCCATTTTCATTATCGGTGGGTGATCTTGCGTTTGTTAACGGTATACATCAATGATCGGTAATCAGGCGATGGACTACTATGTTCGACCTTGACACCTCTATTCACATAGTAGGACATGTACTCATAGAAGTTTGTGTAGAAGACCTTCCAGATTGGTGGCATCTCTTATATGCTACCTCCTTGATCATGCCAGTGTTCATGAGATTTAAGCTCTCGTGACTTGATTCCAGTATATGTCAGATATTTCCAGCCATTATGGAGATCTTGATCCATTATATATCTTCAGCCTACATGGAGATCATGATCCTGTGTATATCTTCATCATGGAGATTCTGAGCTATCTATATTGTAAGTGGCGATGACCACACATGTCATATTTTGTATCATGCCTATTCATGGCCATTGTACTCTTATGTATCCGGGACTACTACATCTACTTGCAGTTATGTGCAAAGTTTGATCATTGTATTTTATTGATTGGATGGTTGGTTCTTCCACTAGGTTCTTCATCACTCCACTTATGGGATGGACTTATAATGTATTTCGGCCATTGTATGACCCCTCTGACCTCACACATTAGGGGGCATCTGTTATAGCTGATTTTACCACACATGGTGAATCACACCTTTATGGCCTTCCCTGTCCCTCTACAGACTCTTTGGACCCCATGGACCATTTTTGTACCTTTGATGTTTCCAAGATCATCCCTAAAAACATGCAATAATTGCCCTATGCTACTTTTAATCCCTTTCTCACGTATATACGCCGATTTGAACCTTAAACCCATGTACATCGGGATGTGTGCAAAAGGCCAAATGATTTTGGAGTTTTCCTTGATGTGGATCCGAGTCACTTGTCTCTTGGCCTTCCATATGCCTTGAGATCACTTGGATTTGACCTTCCATTACCACATTGAAGAGCTATATAAGGAACCCTTTGGATACATTGAAAAGAGAGGAATTGAAGAGCAAGAAAACTATAGTCCATTGTTGCGAGAGCTTGTACTTGAGTCTGCATCCCTTTGTCCCTTGGAGCAATTTGTGTTCTTACCAAGCTTTCCTTTTTCTTGTGAGCTTGATATTGAGAGATGGAGGATTGAAGCGGTGGAGGCCCAAGTGGGGGACTCAGTTTCTCCGATTCGCAGACATGTCGACAGAGGTTGTCACTATTGTAATCTCTGTTTTATATCAATAGAAATATCTTTTCCTGTCCAATAATGTGTATTTAAATGAGTATTTGATCCATGGATGCTTTTAAATGCTTATATGTTATTGATTATATATGCTAGAGTAGGTCTAACACAATTATATATAGCATGCTTGTCTTGTTTGCTGAATGTTGAGGAAGCAAATTGCTAATACAAGTGAGATTGGAAAAGCTCAACGGGGATCTACATCAACCATCCAGAATAAGGTATGAACCAAGATCCTTTAGTGTTATATGTTTGGTTTCTCTTGCGTATAGGGAAGGATTGATTTCTGGAGTTAATCTATCTGTTGTGGTACCCCAAGCCATAGGAATTTCTCTCTGTAACACAGATCCAGAGATGATCCAGATCCAGAGATGTTCCAGATCCAATGATGATCTAGATCGAGTGATCATCTAGATCCAGTGAAGATGACTTGAAGATGAAGATGACGAGAACTTGATGATGATCCAGATGATACAGAGAAGAATACTTGTGCTGATAAATTGTGTCAAGAGAATACCTTCCTAGTTAAGAGAGAGTGTTGTTGTAATTGTAATTTCAAAATGTATTCACTTGTATATCTTATGTATGGTACCCCGATGTTTATTTTGGGAAGTGTTTGTAATGTAATTAAGTCATTTCATGCCCCAATGTTCCGATCAGGAGATTCTATAATGTAAACAAGTCATGTCAAGTCATTGTGGGTAACCCTCCTATTGATCAAGGGTTAAAGGCCCCGCAGTTGTGGGGCCCTAGGGTTATTAGACTCTCGTAGAGAAGTCGGCCCTAGTGAGTTATTGTCAAGTCAGGAATTAGTATAAATAGAGAGTGAGCCTCTTTATTTATCACACATTCACTCACACTTAGTTGTAGCGCATAATTGAGAGAGAAGAAGTTGCTGGGACAAGAGAGAGAGAGACTACTGCTGTCGGGAGATCATCTTACTGTTTTGGGGTTTTGCTTTTGGTGTTGGTTCTATCTTTGAGGAAGTTGCGGGGTTTTCTCCTTTATGGTTTCCCCGAGGAAATTTTTTTTTCATTATCTCTTATGTTTGATTGCTTTGCTTTTTATTCTTTCAGTTAAATATCCTAAGATAATGCTAGCTTAAATGATAAAAATCTAACAAAGACAAACTAAGGAAGTGACCAAATTTGGTATTTTCATCTCAATCATTATGTTCTGATTAGGTTTGAAATCTTGTTGATGTTGTGAATCAATAGATGGTCCTAGGGAACTTTCTCAGTCCATTTTCCTTATTCATCCTCTTTCATTGGATGAACCTATAGTGGATTCAGTTTTCACTATGATTCATTTGACTGGGTTTGTGGAGTAAGTGTCATTCTGATTCCTTTATTTACTTTAATATATCTAGCTCATGGGGTTGATGGTAGTGCACTGGCCATTTTGGATCTATCGGTGGCTTCCAAGGTAGTCATTTGATCCACCTTTTTTGGAAAGGCCCCTAAAGACAGAAGATAATGCGGGGAAAAGGGAAGAAGTTATGGAATCCCCTATTAGTCGTAACTATTTTGGGACTGCTCCTGCATCTATTTACATGAGAATAAGGAAAACAAAGAAGAGAGATAGAGAGATATCAAATAATGAGAAATAATCAATGGAAGAAGAGATAAAGGAAGAGAATCAAAGAGACATTAAGTATTGACAGATGAGCCACACAAGAACAACAAAAAACTATAATCTTTGTCTTATTTTGGGTTTTGTGCAATGTAATTGGGTTATGGGTTTTGAGTTGTACACCGATAAGGGTCATTCCACGGATGATGAAATAAGGTTGTATAGATACATATCTATGTTTTAATGAGATTTTATTAGCAATACAAATGAAATATGTTGGCCCCCCTTCAATGTTTCTGTCTATGGAATGACTTGCACTTGGTTTATATTCTAATGTATGGTTTATATATTTGTTTTATGTATGATTGAATATGCTTGTGCGAAATGTGTTGCAATAAGGTAAAGACATATCCTATTGTGATATGATAGACACAAACCCTCATTGAATTATCCCTATAGTTAACCCTCTTTGTTTTACAGAGGTTTTGGTTGTGCTTTAGGTGAGACATTCTCCTTCGAGGGATGGAAAATGGCATCACAATTAACTAAAACAATGTCCTTTGTTGGTCCCTGCATAAGAACTCATTTCTAAATTTTTCCAATAAATGGTTCAATTGTCAGGACTTGTTTTCTTATAGGACATTGTTAACTGCAGGGATACACATGTGTTGACGAATTAGATTCAATATTGGTGGGACAAGAATTTGGAGGAATTCATAATACATGAAGCTGAGCTACAAGGGTGGGTGACATTAAGAATTAGAGAATACACCCTCTATGGAGGACCATTGTTAGATGAATATGAAGTTTTGTGGGTTGAATTCTTTGTAGCACTAGCATAATGGCTACAAAGGATTGCAGTAGCTCCTAAATATGCAATCTTTGGAGGAGGATTGTTTAGTGGACTCCAAGTGACGTGATAGATTTGAACCATCTATATTCACCTCTAACTAGAGCTGTCAAATTATAGGTAGAAAATACTTCATCGGTTATAATATAGAGTTTGTAAAATCAAATAACCAATGTGTATCCAAAGCTGAAGAAGAGCTAAAAGGGTAGCAAGAGGAAGATTACTGAAGGAAGTTCCACTGTGGATTAATATTTAGATGGTTGGATTCATATTACTTCCATTGAACTGGATTAGATTGGAGGAGTAAAACTCCCATGCCACGGGGGCATGGTCAAGGTAATGTTTCCAGTAGCAGAAGGGAGAAACTATGTGTAATGGATGGGGGATCTAATAATGATTCCAGATATGAATGAGTAGTAGTAAGGGCGAAAATATGTGAATAGTTGTGGAAAACAAATATAAGAAAGGACAATTGAAGAAGTGTGCAACTGGAAGGAGATGTTGTGGGATGGAGAAAGGAATGAGGAAAGGGAAAATGAGTTATGCCAGATGAAGAGAAGAGAGGAATTGACTAGTTCATGGCTAAGAGAAAGGGGGATAGAGGTAAAATAAGGCCCATGGGGAGAAGGAACGGGAAAGAATTAGGATAGTGAGATTTAGTAGCAAAGTAATGGATTGTTGGATTAGTCACTCGATCCAGCCCTAGATGAATTTGTTGAATAATTAGAATTATCAGGACCCATAGAAAATGATAGCACCCCGAAAAATTGAACCCCCCTTTATTGTGGAAGTAGATATAAGAAGTAATGGAATTAACACACCTTCAACCATCCCCCAGATGCCCTCACATCATTTGGTAACACACTCTCAACACCATGTTTTACAGTTTCTCTAGCACAACCAGAGGATTATGAGTACAAATAGTTTACGAAATAGTTCGCTAGTAGGTGGAAGTAGTATCATTTCTCAACATGCTAACAAACTAAGTGGTACCTCAAGGATTTGTGTTGTTAGGATCTCCAGTTGTTGCGATGGTTGGAATGCAAGAAAGACCACCTATAAAATGTTTATAATTTTTGGGAAGAGGAGTAGAAGTTGATGGAGAAAAACATTATAGGTTCCTTTATGAATCTATATGGATCTTAGAGAGACCCCAGTGACATCTAAATTGGTTGCATTTCAGACCACATTACACGATAGAGATTTAAAATGGTATATGAAGTTGATTGAGTGATAGGATCCAAATGCACCAACCTTTACTTTGGCAAATATAAATAAATTCTTGGATGGATTTTCACAACCCAAGTCAGAGTAACAAGCTATTGCATAATTAATGGAATCTTGACAGATGCCAAGAGAATCTACTTGGAATTATGCACAATGGTTTAGAGATGTACTGGTTAATATTTCATTTCATGTGCATGATTCTCACCATAAAGAATGGTTTATCCAAGGGTTGTTATGCCTAACTAGAATTCCCCTCTCACAGTAGGTTGTAAGCTCACCTTGAAGTTCCCTGGAGTAGAATATTAATATTGAACCAATCGCTAATTAACTGACTACTACATCAACATAAACTTCTTCATCTTCCAAAATTTATCACAAGTACAAAATAAGCTTGTAGAACTAACTAAAAGACTCCAAGAGTTTACCATACCAAAACCAAGTCAACCACAAGTCTGGTGCACAAAATGTATGACATAAGGTCATCATGTATTGGGATGTCCTAGAATGAGGGGATGATTGATCCTCCCTGGAGGACCATTTAATGGTGGATCGAGTGTAAATGTTGCACAAGTCACTACAACAAACCCTTTTCATTTTGCAGGATGGCCAATGTATCCAAATATGCCAAGATCATTTTTAAACTATTAGTCTAAAATATACAAAGCATATGGATACCCACCGTGTCTCTTTCCAATTCTGTAAAAGGATTATGTCATGCCAAATACAATATATTGTGAATTCTATGAATCCAATATACATAGTACCTAGAAATGTAGAGCTTTGGATGAGTTGACAGATAGAGTAGACCACTCCATATACTAAGTATAAGAGCAACCAAAAAGAAGAAGCAATGAAGGATTCATAAGACGATTTGGAGCCAAACAAGAAAGAGATCACATAGGCTTGGTTCGATGTTACTATTGGGAGTAAGCTAGCTGTGGAGCAATCCTCCCTCATTGGACGGAGGAGGAGCAAAGTTAGCGTTGACTTTTCTCCTCCTCCGTCCGATGGAGGGAGTTTTGCTCCACAGCTAGCTCACTCCTTACTATTGCATTGAGATTGGACACCTCGCTCGAGATTGTGCTTTACTTAAAGATACCATGGTGTACCTACTATTGTACAAACACTTGTACTATTATAAAATGCCATAAATTATCGCAAAGTGGGAAGATCGTGTAAGAAGACAATATACTTTTATTAACTATGAACCACAAGAAGATCATAGCTTAGCAAGATTTGTTGTCACTTGGGGAGGAGCAAAAACCATAGCATATCAACCAGATCCAATTCATCGATGACTCACCACTACACACATCCATTGTTTAGGTGGCTCACCAGTACACACATATGGTGAAGATGTGGTGTAGGTATATGATATTTTCTACACTATGCTACGCACATTAGGTGAAGACGTCTCGGTATCACAGTGACTCACCGCACATGAGGTGAAGATGTAGTGTATATAACATGCAACAAACACTCCACATGGTTCTGACATACTTTTTAGTTTTTTGCTGACAGAGCTGCAACAATGTACACACCGTGACACCACCCAATCCCATCCACTACTTTTTTCGCAATTAAGATTCGTAGTCACGAGGGACACTCATTACTATACTAAGTGCATAGTTAAAAAAAAATTGTCTTAATTGAAGTTTTCTATCAAATTCCAAATTATAGTTTCATTATGATACAATTGGATTTCAAATAGATTTAAAACTAAAGTTTTAATCAAATTATAGTTTCATTATGATAAAATGGATTTCAACCTATAATTTTAATTAGTGAAATTTTTTATAATAAAATTGGATTTCAAATTATAATTTCATTTGAATAATAAAGTTTGCGATGAATTATATTTAAAAAGTTTAATTTAATTTTAAAAAATTATAAAACAAACATTTTGAAAAAAAAATCAAAATCTAATATAAATTGTTTAAAGATATTTTTATTAGAAAACCATTTAAAATATATTTATATATGCTACAACATGATATTTCAAATTAACCATTGAATATATATGGTTTACCATTAATCTGATATTTTTCATATGCCATAGCATTCTTTAATATTTTTCATTAGGTGTCAAATTGTGGTAGAGAAAACGATCGAGAGGGGTTTTGTTTGCTTGGCGGCCCAAGATCAAAACCCGCTGCTCCTGGAATGCAACATTTAAATCCAACCATGCTAAGGGTTGGTGCGATCCCCGAATGATTTTGACGGCTTAGATGCCCCTAGATCGTGGTTTCTCAGACCAAAAGTTATCCCAACAAGTCACAGGGCACTTAACAAAAACAAATAAAAATATTTTTCATATGGCATAGTGTTAAGAACCAGTGTCAACCCTCCTCTTTATTTTGTTAGTATATTTTATCGGACGCATATGCTTCGTAAGTCGTCCCATCAGTATGTTGTATTATCCCACATTCATGGGGAGTAAGTAACAGTGGTTAAGTTGTCTAGTTATTATGTTGCATTATCCCACATTCATGGGGGTAATAGTTGTTTAGATTAGACTTAGTCTATAAGTATGAGTTGAGGCTAGTGAAGCATCGAAGAGTTATTTTTGTATTGAGCTTGCTCAAAGGAGGTTGCCCCCTCGAAGTGGCCCACAATCAATAAAATATCTCTGTGCTCCAATATTCATGTTCTATCGTGCATTTTCATTGTTTATTGCAGGAGGTTCTCCACATATGGTATCAGAGCAATTTCCTTGGCATAAGTGGGAATTTTTTTTTCTTTTAAAAAAAAAGAGGGCAAAATTGGGCGACAACTTTTAGATCAATTTCTGAAACTTTCTGCACAAAATAAGAAGAAACAAGTTGCATATCTGAATTCCTCTTTCAAAAATATGTAGTTTCAAAAACCAGAATCATCTCATTTGGAGTTCTAAAAGTGGAGATATCATGGATTTAAAATCAGCAATTTTTCAAAATTTTGGTGACGGCCGCCGGAATTGCAGAGCGAAAATATTTTGACCGGGTGCCCAGATTTCTATTCCGATTTTGTGGGTAGAAGCAGAGTGGTTGTTCTAGTTCTAGAAACATGCTATAATGGCGATTATGAGAAATATAGATCAGGTTATGCTCATTTTAAAAGTTTTCGTCTCAAAACCCTAGCTCTAATTACGGATTTTTGAGCATTGGGTGGAATTTCTGCCACATTTTTTTCTGGCACTGTGATTATTGTAGTAGTTCTTCTTCTTGTAGCGGTATTTTTCATTCGAACCAGGGAATAAACCCTATTCGCTTAACTGTGGGAAGTACTTGGGCATAGCCCTAAAACTCATTGTGAGTACCACAGGAACCTCGAAGTAGCTGGCTATTGAGAGGACTTGCCAAGCGAAAAGGGAAATGACCCCCACCAGATTGACTAGATTCCCATCCGTGAGTAAAACCAAAGAGGTGTCATTTTTTGCCAAGCGGTTAGTAGTTTTACCTACACCGTGAAGTGAGGGGTATTGCCCCAATACTCAAGCCTGAGATAGCCTTGGTGTCTGAGTGACTACCTTTGAACCATTAGGAATCCGAATATACCTGGGCTCCATATCTATTTACAGTTGATAACACACATAATTCCAGTTCAAGTCACAAATCATTTACTCCAATTCAAGTTGATAAAGCACAGCTTTCTAGCACTGCCACAGTTCATTTCTTCAGGAAAAAAAATGTTTTTCAACCATATATTCCTTGATTTAGCTCTATTTCCCTTGAAAATTCACTATAACCCCTGTCATTCCATTCTACATATTTCATTCATTGAGGACCCTATCCCAAGTCCACTTCTTAAAGCCCAAAATTCCATCTCCTTTTTTCACCCCGCTTCTGAACTTTACATTTTTTGTTTCCTTGTCCCTCAGAAAGTGTCCACAACCTAGTTACCCACTTTCATTTTTTCCCAACTCAAAATTTTCCTTTTATAAAATCCTCTTTGTTTTTGTTTTTTCACCCATTTCTGATTTAAAAAAAAAAATCTTGCTTATGGTTGTCACCCACGCAGGAGCAAATAGATAAATGGAAGAAGAACTTGCCACCCTCAAGACCAAACTCGAAGATTCAGATCAAATATTTATCGACCTCCATCTTCAATATTCAGCCATGAGAAACTGGCAACAGCCTAAGTCTTCTGTCAGCACTGCGTTCTCTACTTCCAACAACTTTTATGGGCCGAAGATTGAATTCCCTCGCTTCAATGTTGATGATCCAAGTGGATGGATACACAAGGAAAAACAATACTTTAATATGCATAACACTTTTGATGTCACCAAAGTCCCACTTGCATCATTTCATTTGGAACGTGAAGCCCTTCAATGGTTCTGTTGGTACATCAAGGATCATGAAGAGCCCCAATGGACAAATTTTTTCCAACTCCTTTTGCATCAATTTGGCCCTAGTGGTTTTGATGAATTCATAGGAGCACTCACCAAAATTCACCAGACTGACATGGTGAGAGAGTATTAGACAGAATTTGAGAAATTAGTCAAGCACATAGAAGGATTTTCTAATGCATTCTACAGGAGTTGTTTTATCAGTGGTCTTAAGGATACAATTCGATCCGAGGTTGACGTGTTCTGTCCCAACACAATGATGGAAATCCTAGGGTTGGATAAGTTGGTAGAGGAAAAGATCAGGGCTCAGCAACACCCCAAATCCACTTTTATTCCATTCAGCAATATGGTTTCCCAAAGACGTCCAATCCCTCCAACTCCTAGACCCACTCCTATCAAGCATTTGTCTGAAGCTGAGATGCGGGCACGTAGGGAAAAATAACTTTGTTATAATTGTGAAGGGAAATTCACCTAGGGACATTAGTGCACTAAATAAAAACCCTATCTCTTAGATGTGGTTTCTTCACCTACACTTGAAATTTATGAAGCTTCTCAAGATCTAGTAGACGATCAGGTCGACATTTAGTAGCTGCCTGTTGACCCTCATTCTCATGATGAACACCTAGAGATATCTCTCCATGCATTAGGCAGAGTCACCGGCCCCCAAACCATGCAGGTCAATGGTTTCTTCAAGAAGATTCCTCTTACAATACTCATTGATTCTGGTAGCATCCATAACTTCATTGACCCTTAGATCGCCAAACAAGCTGATAATTTTGTCCATCCTTGCTCCATCTTTCAAGTCATGGTTTCCAATGGGAGCACTTTACCTTGCAAAGGAAAGTGTCTCAATGTGTGTATCTCTATTGGAGATTATAACTTGTTCTCTAACATGTTAGTCATGCCTCTAGGATGATGTGATGTGATTTTGGGAACTCAATGGTTACGCACACTTGGACCCATCTTATGGGATTTTGTTGAACTGTGGCTGCAATTTTCATTCAATGGGAACAAACACACATTCAATGGATTACAACCAAGTTCTCTTAGCATCATCAGTTCCCATCACATGGAAAATCTCCTTAAGATGAATTCACATGGTGTCATTGCTTAGCTCCATTTCATTCAGATGCAACCTTCAGCAGTCTCAACTACTCCCTTGGATATTTCATTTCGATGCACCCTTCAGATGCCTGATTTTTCCAAGCTCTTCACTCTTGAGAGTGATGCTTACGACAATGGACTTGGGGTTGTCCCCTTTCAAGATGAACATCCCATTGCATTCATAGACAAATCCCTTTTTGGAAAGAATTTATCCACCTCTACATATGAGAAGGAAATGATGAATAATTTGCACACAGTACAAAAGTGGTGGCCATCCCTCTTAGAGAATCCTTTCGGCATCAAGACGGATCACTAGAGTTTGAAATATTTCCTAGAACAACGGGTCTCATCCCCAACGCAAAAAAATGGGTTAGAAAACTCAAGGATTATGACTATAAGAAGGCTCAGGACAATCTTATGGCGGATTCTCTTTTCCACACATTTGATGCCCATGTTTCTCTTTCAGTTATTTCTCTACCTATTCCAACTTGGCTACACTCTATTCAACAAGGCTATGTCAATGACTCCTCATTATATGAAATCATCCAACTGTTGGCCAGTAACCCTTCTATGGTACCGCATTTCTCTTGGGATGGCTCTTCTCTGAGATACAAGGGTCATTTGGTGCTTCCCCAGAGCAGAGATATTAAACATGGAGTCTTTTATAAACTCCATGCTTCTCCATTGGCAGGGCACTCTAGGTTCATGAAAACATATGAGAGGGCATGATGTCACTTCTTTTGGAAGGGAATGAAATGAGAACTTCAATAGATGGTTTCTGAATGTGCTCCTTGTCAGCACCACCAAGGTGAAACTACACTCCTTTCTAGATTGCTCGAACCTTTGCCCATCCCTATAAGGATTTGAACATATATTTCGATGGATTTCATTCAAGGGCTCCCTAAATATGGAGGGAAGACCGTAATATTGATTGTGGCTGATCGGCTCTCCAAATATCATCATTTTTGTGCTCCTAGACCTCCATATACCACCTCCTCAATCGCACAAATTTTCATGGACAAGATATTCCTTCTTCATGGAATCCCTTCTTCCATTATCTCAGACTGCAATGCACCTTTCACAATTCATTTTCTCCTTACTGACACCAAGCTAAATATGAGTTCAGTTTATCACCCACCAATAGATGGTCCAAATGAAGTCATCAACAACTATTGGGAAACTTATCTTCATTGTTTCACCTCTGAAGAACAACATCTATGGGCAAAGTGGCTCCCTCTCGCTGAATGGTGGTACAATACTTCCTACCATACTACATCTCAAATGACTCCATATGAAGCAGTTTATGGTCACACACCTCAAGTACTCCTTCCATACACCCCCAGCAGTTCACCAGTTTAGGCCGTTGACATGGTTCTTCGAAACCGACATCAGATTATTCACTTTCTGCAAGACAATCTTCACATGGCCAGAACCCGCATGAAACACCAAGCTAATTAGCACCATTCTAAGCCCACTTTTCAAGTCGCTGACATGGTTTTTCTTCCTCTGTAGCCTTACACGAAATCCTCCTTGAAACTCAAAGGGAATCAAATGCTCGCTACAAAGATCTCTCGTCCATATACAGTTCTTTAGAAGATTGGGTTCGTTGCTTATAAATTGGCACTTCCTCCTTCTTCTCGCATTCAATAAGTGATTGGCACCAACATTAGAGCACAAATTGTTTTACCAGAATAGGATAATGAAGGATCCATCATTTCAGATCCGGCAGCCATCCTCAATAATCGCACTTGTCAGCTTCGCTCTCGGTCCATCACAGAGGTCTTAATTTAGTGGCACAACATGTAACCCGAGGATGCTACATGGGAATTGCTCCTTCAGATTCAGCAACAGTTTCCACATATAAAGCTTTGAGGACAAATATTTTTTTTAAGAGGGAGGGGATGTTAAAAACCTGTGTCAACCCTCCTCTTTATTTTGTTAGTGTATTTTATAGGATGCATATGCTTTGTAAGTCGTCCCATCAATATGTTGTATTATCCCACATTCATGGGGAGTAAGTAATAGTTGTTAAGTTGTCTAGTTATTATGTTGCATTATCCCACATTCATGGCGAGTAAGTAATAAATGTTAAGTTGTCTAGTTATTATGTTGCATTATCCCACATTCATGTGGGGTAATAGTTGTTTAGATTAGACTTAGTATATAATTATGTGTTGAGGCTAATGAAAGCATTGAAGAGTTATTTTTGTATTGAGCTTTCTCAAAGGAGGTTGCCCCCTCAAAGTGGCCAGCGATCAATAAAATATCTTTGTGCTCCAATATTTCTGTTCTATCGTGCATTTTCATTGTTTATTGCAGGAGGTTCTCCACACATAGAATTCTTTGTTTTGATGACTCATCAAGACACATTAAAGTCTTCTTTTTTTGTCACCTCAAATATTTGATGTTTTTCCCATTTCTAATTAGTGATGTGATATATTGGTGCTTCACCTACACATAATAAAGCCTTGTGTTTTTCTAAAGTTTGAGGATGTATATTTTGGTAATTTCTAATCACTGATGTAGTATGTTTCCATTTTCTTGCCTATGAACATGTGAAGAAGTACCCACCAACTTAACATCATATATAATTTTTATTTTTATCATTACCCAACATGTGAAGAGGTAACTACCCACATAACATCCTCTACTTTATTGTTGTTGGTGTTGTTTGGTCCATGCCATGAATAATGTTTGTTCATCAAAATTAGGTAATCTACATGATTCATAAGTTTCCATTTCTTGTTGACATTATTGGCAGCTTCCTCCACATTTACATGGTTGGTCATGCATTTTGTTGAATGTGCATTAATTGGTTATTTGTTCCTAGGCTTGTCTCATATTCATATTCACTTTCATCCTTGCTTGATACTTATGCATTCATTAGTACTTGGGATCTTGTATTACCTCTTTGGGGATATCCTCTGAAGTTATTGTCTAGTGGTTCTGCTTTTGGAAATGTCTTTTCTTTGTTTCCAAGTCCTCGCTCCTCTTTGCTTGGTCTGGTGTTCAAGATCATTCTTCTAGCATTCTGGGGCTGTGTGTCCAGTTTTACCACAATAGTAGAATATTACCTTTCTTTCTTTTGTCCATCTTCTATATTTTGCTTCTTTTCTTGTAGATCTGGCTTGCCTTTGTTTTTGACCTTTCTTTTTCTCATAGTAGATCTCCTATGGCCGCCACATGTTATCCTGTCAACTTTTGGCCTTCATATTCTTATAATATTTTTTTCGTGCCATCCATGGTGGATAATGAATCCAATGCAGGAATTTAGGAGAATGTTTCTTTTTCTTTTGGGGATTTCTTTTGGTTCTATGCCAAATATTTTACAGACTTCCTTCCCCCACGAAAAGCAGTATTTTGAGCGAGATATTTTTCGATCTGTTCTATGCCAAATTCGACGGATCCATTGCTTATTATATCGATGGATATCCGTCACAAATTTTATCCTAAGTTGGAGAAATATCTATTTATGTTTTTCAGTAAAAATTGCACCATAGCCACAAAATTTTGCAGTAATTTCTTCAAGCATTGCTCCAAGTTCTCCATTTTGGGTGTTATTCAGGATTTCTTTCTTTTTAGTAGCATGAAGGTGGGTGTTCCACCAGACCCTCAAGTTTCCATTAAAATATGTGATGACTATGTTTACGACCTCATTATGCTGGTATTTTCCTTTAGAAATATAAGCTCTAAAAATTACCATCATCTTATTTACCATATCAAGAATCTCTGCTTCATTTTTGTGATCAAGATTCCATGAATAAGACTTCTTAGGATTGTATGAATCTTGGTGGCTGGAGTCTTCTTTGTATTAGTCAGGAGAAAATTTGTTTTTGGGTTTGTTATAATCCCATTGGGATGTATACAAAGTTGATTCATCTTTCATCAAGGAAATTGATTTCTCTGACTTATATTCTGGATTAGGTGTGGAAAACTTCAATCGTGGAGAAATAGCAATAGGGAATTCAAGCATATTTTCAAACTTTGAGGTATCTATTTTGGTCGTTTCTTTGTCTTGATACAATTTCTCTATTTTCTTAGAGTTTTCATTTAACTTATTTTCTATGAAAAAATTGCATCACTAAAATTCTCATCGAAGTCCATAATCAGTTCCGCAAGTTCTTATTTGAATGATTCATGGATGGAATGCACTTCCTCTTCAGAAACAAGAGGGTTATTTTTTCTATGGCCCTCATTTCTTAGGTGTTGGAATTCATCATATATTCTTCTGCATAGGACTTGTATGGAATCTACCTGAGTAGATTTTGGTGTTTTGTTATGGATATAAATATTCTAAACTACTAATCCTTTTAGGGCCAAATTAGACCAATTTGCTTGCTCAACAACTTCATATTTTTCATTGTTCATTATAATGGGAGTTGTTGGTGCAGATCCAACTTCATATTCTAACTTGATTAGTCTAAATGGAGGAAACTTGGATTCTATTTCAATGTCCTCCCCATCTAGGTATTTCCATATGTCCCCTTTCAGAGTTTTCTCTCCTCTTGCCTCAGTGTTTTCTTATTTATGGCTGGGTGCCAGTTCCTGACTGAATCATTGTAAGAGTCCGTCGAAATTATTTTTTCCATTCATAGAAAGAAATACATTGGCCTCTGAGCTCCATTTTAAAATCCCATTTTTTTATAGATTTTGTCACATCCCCAACCCTTACTCGGTGGAGAGGACATGAATAACATCTAACAACCTAGGCAAACTAAGCCCCATGAACATAATATAATAATGCATTTTATAAAAAAATATAAATACCCAGATGCATAATGAGATGTACATGAGATATACAGTGGAAGCAAATCTTTCATTCAACACCTTCATGCATTAAACATGTTCATGATAATTTCATAATAATTCATAGGCAAATACAGTTGTAGAACTTAAATAAACAATAATACTTATCTTTGAAAGAAGCTCATCCAGCAACCAGCTATGTTGCTGTAATGTTCCACCTAACCATAGGCCAGTGTGCTCGTTAATCTCTCAGCAACATTGCCACCCCTGAGCTAGGCATGATCTTCCCAAAGGAAAAGGAACACTAGCAGACTTCTCCCATAGCCAAGGTTATAATTAAAATTCAGTCAAGCCAACACAGTTGGGTTTATCAGACTTACTCAAGTAGTGGTTTACACTTAGCCAAATTCACATGAGACACAACCAAGTCAACAGATGGGTTTATCAAGCTACCAGCCAAGCCATCCTTCCAGTTGGGTTTATCAGGCTGTCAAGGAGGTGGAAAGATTGATTGCTAAGATAGTGAGCTCAACCCCAAAGATATGAACACCAACACTAGATCTAGCCTGATTTCTAAACAATTGCACACCCAACACAAGGAAGCATTCCCTTCTTTGCTACACAGTCCCTCAGGCCATGCCTTCCCTTCCAGTGCTATTTAGGGTATGCAAGGAAGAAAACCAACCTTCTAGATTGGTCTATGAAGTTCTTTCACACACTAGGCTTATCAAGCAAGTCTAGACTCTATTTCCATTTCTTCAATCAATTCAAATGCCAAATATGGATGCACACACAGTGATCTTAGTCCTAGGATTTATCAAAATGTAGCAGACGCCAGGGATTACATACACACACAAAAATTTACAAATTTTTGAACATTTCCGATCCAATACCGACTACTACAAAATACAAAAACGAAAACATTGTTGGTCTTTCAAAACAAAGAGAAAAAATCAGATCAGGGAAATCATGTTCAACAAAAAAACTAACAGATAGGAGAAAACGTGAGAGAGAACAATCCACAAAGGAAACCAAACACGTGAAGGATTTAGATCACCGAACATTAGAAATTGGTGAAAAGTTCAGACTCAGAATTGTTTTTCCTTGCTTGCTGCTGCGTGAATGCTCAATTGGTTTTCCCAAAATCGTTTTTCCATTCCTAATCGCGAGGGAAGGTGAAACGTTGCCGCATGAGGGAAAGATGGTTGTTTTTGGTATTTTCTTGCCCAAGAAATTCAAAAACATTTTTCCCAAAGTGGGGCTCTACCCAATTCGAATTTCCCCACTCTTCCAATTCTGAACTCCCTCATCCTTAGGAAAAATCATGCCCCCATCTCATTTAGTTGCGTTGACATAGCCGACTGTGGGTTTTAACTAAAAAATTGCAATTTAACATGATGTCCAGCTTTTTAATGTTCAACTAGCATAAAAAATACCATCATCCCAACTTTAATTGCCGAAACAAAACACTAAATCAATGGTGGGGATTTTTCCTAGCTCCACACTACGATTATTTACATCATTTTATATAAATGAAAACATGGTCAAAACTGGGGTGTTACATTCCCCTCCCCCTTCAACATCATTGTCCTCAGTGCTTTACAACATTGAACAAAAATGCTTGCTAGTACTGCCCTCAGCAATCCACAGATTCGAACAAAAATGGATGTTCCAGTCACATGGCATCCTCCAGCTCCCACGTAGCTTCTTTAGGACCATAGTGCTCCCATTGCACCTTTACCTATCCTGTTGCTTGGTTCTAGAGCATTGTGACCTTCCTAGCGAGGATGCGCATATGCTTGATTTGGAACTCTCCCTCTGGTTCCACCTGAATCACATCCCAATTTATTTCATGGTTAGGATCATGTACATATTTCTTAAGCAAAGAAACATGAAAAACATTATGAGCTCTAGTGCTAGAAGGCAATGAAAGTATATATGCAACTAGTGTTATTCTTTCAAGCACTTCAAATGACCCATAGTATCTAGGTGACAACTTGGCACAACTTCCAAGCTTCAAGGAACTCTTCTTTTTCCTTCACTCTGAGGTAAACATGATCCCCAACACTGAACTCTCTGTTCACCCTATGTTTATCTGCATAAATTTTTTGTTTGTCTTGGGCTACCTTCAAAGTCTTGGGATACCTTCAAATTCTTCCTGATCTTTACAACTTCCTACTCCATCTCCTTGAGCAATTCTGGACCAAGCAAAACCCTGTGCACTGGATTATCCCAAGTCATTGGTGTCCTAAGACTTCTACCATACAAAGCTTCATATGGACTCATTCCCAAGGACGCTTGGTGTCCATTGTTATAAGCAAAATCTACCAGGTGTAAATAATCTTTCCACTTGGTTGGTTTGTCCACCACATACATGCGAAGCATGTCTTCCAGCACCTGGTTAACTCACTCGGTTTGTCCATCAATTTGAGGATGGTAGGCAGTGATGAAATTCAACTTTGTACCCAAATCTGCAAACAACCCCCTTCCAAAAATTGGAAGTGAACTGGACATTTATGTCAGAGACTATTGCCTTAGGCAATCCATGTAGTTTGAAAATCTCCTTCATGAATATTTTTGCAATGTCATCAGTCTTATGCGTAGACTTAACTAGTATAAAATGTGCTTCCTTTGTCAACTTTTCCACCACAAACATGATGCAATCATGTTGTCTTCAAGTCATTGGAAATCTTGTAATAAAATCCATGAAAATAGCTTCCCATTTCCACTCTGAAACTGGCAAAGGCTGCAACAAACCTACTATATGTTGATGTTCATTCTTCACTTGCTGACACTTCATGCACCTTGAAATATATTCAGCCATGTCCTTTTTCATTCCTAGCCAAAAGTAGTGCTTTCTATTTGTAACAATCGTCTTCTGATATCTTGGATTACCGGAATATGGAGCTTGATGGATTTCATCCATAACAACCCTCCCCAAATCTGCTACATTTGGAATATAAATTATGTTCTTATAGGTAATAATTCCATCTTCTTCCAATTTATATCCCTCATACTTATTTTCAAGGCTTCGTTGCTACAACTCGTCCTTGACCTATGCATACAATTCATCTTCAACAACATGATTAGCAATCTGCTGCCTCAAATCTGATTGGCAAATACTAATGGATGCCACATGCATTTGTTGCACCTTCTTGTTGAGTGCATCAGCTACATTATTCTCTTTTCCCTTTATGTGCTTGATTTCAAAATCAAACTCACATAAAAACTCCAACCATCTTGCTTGCCTAGCATTCAGAGTAGGCCGATCAAACAAATACTTCGAACCACAATGGTCTGTCCTTAGCTCAAATCTTCTTCCCGTCAAGTAATGTCTCCACATCTTGAGAGCATGTACTATGGCTGCAAGTTTTAGATCATGAGTCGTATAGTTCTTTTTGTGCTCCTTTAATTTTCTTGACTCTTAACATATCATGTGGTTGTCTTGCATAAGAACTCCTCCAAGTCCTTGACCACATGCATCCATACATACCACCAAATATTTCTCTGGGTCTGCAAATTTTAATACCAGGGCACTTGTTAGAAGATACTTCAATCGCTGGAAACTTTCTTCACACTTCGAGGTCCATTCGAACTTTATCCCCTTCCTTTGCAAGGAAGTGATAGCATGTGCCACCTTGGAGAATCCTTCAATGAATCTCCTGTAGTATCCTGTAAGCCCCATAAAATATCTTACCTCTGTCACATTCTTTGGAGTAGGCCAATTATTAATAGATTCAATCTTGTTAGGGTCTACAAATATACCCTCCTTTGAGATAATGTGACCCAAGTACTGAATTCTATCCCTATAGAAGTCACACTTGCTCAACTTTGCATATAGCTGGTGTTGTTTGAGTAATTGCAATGTTAGTATCAAATGTTCTTCATGCTCTTCTTCATTCTTAGAATAAATAAGAATATCATCAAGGAAAACAAGAACGAATTTGTCCAAATACCTGCCAAAGACAGTATTCATAAGGCACATAAATGTTGTTGGTGCATTTGTGAGTGCAAATGGTACCGATACAAACTAATAATGTCCATACCTTGTCCTGAAGGTTGTCTTATGAATTTCTTCATCCTTGATCCTCACCTGATGGTACCCAGACCTCAAGTCAATGTTGGAAAATACTAGCTCTCCTTTCATTTGATCAAAGAGGTCATCAATTATTGGCAAGGGATATTTGTTCTTCACCATCACTTTATTCAGCTTCCTGTAATCAATACAAAATATGACTGTAACATCTTTATTCTTTACAAACAGAACTAGTGCTCCACAAGGAGACACACTCGGTCTGATATACGTTTTATCCAACAATTCTTGCAACTGCATCTTCAGTTCTAACATTTCGGGTGTATTCATTCTATAGGGTTCCCTAGACACTGGTGCTACTCCTGGCACAAGTTCAATTGTGAAATCTATGTCCCTCTTTGGAGGAATCCTTGGAACCTCATCAGGAAAAACAACCTTCCAACCTAGGAGTTTCATTCTCTACTGCCTCATCAATATGGGCTACATACAAATGACAACCTTTTCTGCAAAACTTCTTTAATTGCATTGCTGAAATATGCCTTGCCGAGATTACCTTTGGAATTCCTCTTACAACTACTGGGTTCCCTTCTTCATCCATTAATTCAAAAGTCTTATTATAATAGTCAAGCTTCACTCTGTGAGCTTCTAACCAATCCATTCCAATGAGAACATCATAGGAACCAAGTGGTAAAACATTCAGATCTACATAAGTAATCAATCCATTAATCACCAATGGACATTTCTCCACCACTTCATTAACTTTTCTCTTAGTTCCAGTGGCTAGCTAAACTAACCAAGACTTGCTATTCTTTAGCTTCCTAAGAGCAGAAAGCTCCACTACTCTAGGAGCAATATAACTATGAGTAGAACCAGGTTCAATCAAAATAGAAATAGATTTCTCAACAATCTTACCTGCAACTTCAACCACTGTTGACTGGTGATCTGCCTGGAGGTCTTCCAGTGCTGCATAAATTCTAGGTATGGCCCTTGCTACATGTCCCACTGTTTCTGCCTCTTGAATATTGTATGATGGCCTTGCATTCTCATTCTCAAGTGGAAAGTAGCTACGCATGTGGGGTCCTTGACATTTCCAACATTGGAGTGGTCCTTTGTTCTGCTGTGGATATTTTGGCCTCTCTCCCGTCACTCTAGATGGATGCTTCTCAGCTTGTGCTGGTTGCTTCTGTTGATTACTGAATTTAGAAGGTTTGAAACCTTTCTTCCTTTGATCAGACTTCTCACTCCTTTTGTCCTTCCATGTTTTCTGGTAATCTGGTTTGTTCTTGCTTTGCTCGTAGCAATACTTAGCTTTTCTTATTGCTTCTTCCAGAGTCCTAGGTTCATAGAACTCAATTTAGTCTTTTAAGACTGAGGAAACCCACTCAGAAAACATTGGATCTTCACCTTATCATATTTTATGTACCTAACATACCTCAGTAGATCCAAAAACTTATTGGCATACTCTTCCATGGTTTGCTATCCTAATCTTAACTCATGGAACTCTTTGATCTTGTCATCATAGTACATGTCAGAAAGGTACTTCTCCTTGAAATAATTCTGGAACTGCTTCCACACAATATTCCTTTCATTGATCTTCTTTACTTTCCTGAAATGCTCCCACCATATGGATGCCATTCCAGTCAAATTGAAAATGGCTACTCTAGCTTTCATATTCCCATAATAGTCTTGGAATTGGAAATATTTTCTCATTCCCAGAAGCCAAGCTTAAGCTTCTCGACTAGTCCTTACTTCACCATTGAAGGTAGATGGATTTTCCTTCCTGAATTGATCTCGTGAGTGGTTCTGGTAGCGCCTCCTTCTCTGATTCTCGTGGGAAGAAGAACTTGAATCTCTAGTGGACCCTTCAGAGTCAAGTGACTCACTAGGTGATCTCTTTCTTCCTCTAGCAGTGTTCTTACTTCCTTCTGGCTTTTCTATCTGGTCCTCGGAGTTCATATTTCTCTGAATATATGTCAAAGTTTTCAGCATGGCTACATTCAGCTGATTCTGCTACTCCTGAGCTTTAACCAATATTTCATTATCTGCCTTGTAACTCTACATCTCCACCATTAGGCTCCTCATGGTGGCTGCAAAATCTGGGGGAGTCTCTTGCAATATTCTCCCATCAGACTCTGTTTCAACATTTCCAACTTGGAAATTCCCCCCCATATCATCTTCCTCATACTCATTGGGGTTCTATACATCATCGTGCATGTTGTCGGTTCTCATGGCTGAACCACGACTTACTTCACCCAACTGCACTATCTCAAATGCTTCAATTGAAGGTGACTATGAATCTACAAAATGTGTTAATAACACAGTTGTTAGCTGCATAAAATTCACATGAATCATACATTACTTACCTTCACTTGGAAAATCATACATTGGCAACTTTTCCTAGAACACATAATTTTCTTTCACAATGAATGATTGTCTGAAGGGGACGACGGGGGTCAAGGGGGCTTGCCAAACATTTTCGGAAAAATTTTCAAAATTTTCACCCACTACACTGAATTTTTTTTTACTTTTACCCGCTAAAGTGGCTCGATCCTCATTTTTCATCCATCGTAGTGGCTCCATTATTTATTTCTCATCTGCCGTTTTTGGATCCTTCATCATCTTCCATCTGCCGCCATGTAGCGGCTCAATCTTTATTTCTCCTCCACTGCATAGTGGCTCCTTCTTCCTTTTCTTTCCACCAGTGCGGCTCATTCATCAACTTTCTGCTGCCGCACATTGGCTCGATCTTCAAATTTCTTCTGCCACGTAGTGGCTCACTTTTCCTTTTCCTGTCGCCATCGTTATAGACACTTTTTCAATTTTCATCCGCTATAGTAGCTCTTCCATCTTCTTCTAGCTGGCACTGCATCAAAAATTTTTCCAACTTCCAGCCGTTGCATAAACACTTAGAAGAGTTTTGTAAATTCCTTTCGTGACGAAACTTTCCTTTTTCCTCCATCGACGTTGCGGCTTGCTCCTTTGGAACCCAGCCGACGCTGCGGCTTGAAGACCGATTTCCACCTATTATATCGGCTTGCTTTGAGAGACTTAACCGCTACAATGGCTCCTACTTCTGTTTTCTTCCACCGTTGCGGCTCAGATGACAATAACTCCCGTTGCACTGGAAAAAAGGAAACAACACAACTACTATTGAGGCTCCTCTTCTTCCTCCTCAGCCACTGCAGCGGCTCGACTTGGGGCCTTTTCAGCTGCCAAGGAGGTTTTCAATACTTCAAAAATTTTATGACTTTTATCTGTTGGTCTGAGCTCAACAGAGGTTACCCAGCCTCTGTTAATTGCTTTCCTTGGCCCATAGAGGCCCAATACTACAATCTAAAGCTCTGATACCACACTGTCACGTCCCCAACCCTTACTCAGCAAAGACGATGCGAATAACATCTAACAACCTGAGCAAACTAAGCCCCATGAACGTAATATAATAATGCATTTTATAAAAGCATATAAATACCCAGATGCATAATGAGATGTACATGATATATATAGCGAAAGCAAATCATTCATTCAACACCTTCATGCATTCAACATGTTCATGATAATTTCATAATAATTCATAAGCAAATATAGTTGCAGAACTTAAATACACAAGAATACTTGTCTTTGAAAGAAGCTCATCCCACAACTAGCTATGTCACTGCAACGTTCCACCCAACCATAGGCCAGTGTGCTCTTTAATCTCTCAGCAACACTGCCACCCCTGAGCTGGGCATGATCTTCCCCAAGGAATAAGGAACACTAGTAGACTTCTCCCATAGCCAAGGATACAATTAAAATTCACTCAAGCCAACACAGTTGGGTTTATCAGACTTACACATGCAGTTGTTTGCACTTAGGCAAATTCACATAAGACACAACCAAGCCAATAGACATGGGTTTACTAAAGCTACCAGCCAAGCCATCCTTCTAGTTGGGTTTATGAGGCTGTCAAGGAGGTGAAAGACTGACTGCTAAGCTAGTGAGCTCAACCCCAGAGCTATGAACACTCACACTAGATCTAGCCTGATTTCTAAACAATTCCACACCCAACACAAGGAAGCATTCCCTTCTCTGCTACACAGTCCCTATGGCCATGCCTTCCCTTCTAGTGCTATTCAGGGTACGCAAGGAAGAAAATCAACCTTCTAGATTGGTCTGTGAGGTTCTTTAACACACTAGGTTTATCAAGCAAGTCTAGACTCTATTTCCATTCCTTCAATCAATTCAAATGCCAAACGTGGATGCACACATAGTGATCTCAGTCCTGGGATTTATCAAAACATAGCAAATGCTAGGGATTACATACACACACAAAAATTTATGAATTTTTGAACATTGTCGGTGCTAGACCAAGTGCTGCAAAATACCAAAATGAAAAAATTGCTAGTCTTTCAAGACAAAGACACAAAATTGAATTAAGGGAAATCGTGTTTAAGAAAAAAACTAATAGATAAGAGGAAACATGAGAGAGAACAATCCACAGAGGAAACAAAAAACATGAAGGATTCAGATCGCCGGACAGGAGAAATTCATGAAAAGTTCAGACTCAAAATCTTTTTTGCTTGCTTTCTGCTGTGTGAATGCTCAATTGGTTTTCCCAAAATCGTTTTCCCATTCCCAATCATGAGGGAAGGTCAAACGCTACCGCATGAGGGAAAGCTGGTCGTTTTTGGTGTTTTCTTGCCCAAGAAATTCAAAAAACATTTTTTCCCAAAGTGGGGCTTTGCCCAATTCGAATTTTCCCACTCTTCCAATCCCCCACTCTCTCATCCTTAGGAAAAATCATGCCCCCATCTCATTTAGTTGCGTTGACATAGCCGACTATAGGTTTTAATTACAAAAATTGCAATTTAACATGATGTCGAGCTTTTTAATGTTCAACTAGCATAAAAAAATACCATCGGGCCTACTTTAATTGCCGAAACATAACACTAAATTGATGGTGGGGCTTTTTCCTAGCTCCACACCATGATTATTTACATCATTTTATTTAAATGCAAATGGGGTCAAAACCGGGGTGTTACAGCTTCCTTCATTCATCCTTTGGGATTTCTTGCTTTCAAAATTCTTCTGCTTTTGGGTGGGTCTATAAATCCCATTAGAACATATTCTTCATTATTTTATCTTTGGGATCAAGGTGTGTATATCCATATTTAATGGTTTCAAATATCTATTTTTGGGCTAGTGTATATTCCTTGATATCTTTAACATTGCATGGTCTGAGCCTTGATGAAGGTAAAGCTAGAGCTTGCTCAATTTTATATTTCTGGATGGCAATTTATATTGCTCAGAATTTTCATGTTCTTGGGCTACTTGACAAACTAATTGACTAGTATTTTTTGACATGGGGCAGACTCCTAGGCCTGAGTGATAATCATGGTTGCGTTGGATTGAAAGAATTCTATTCAACTGGGCTATAGTGTCTTCTACTTCATCATGCTTGATTTCAGTAATAGAGGACGATGCCTTTCTAAAGTGTTTTTGCCACCAATTAGATGGGACTAAAGCCATCATTAGATATGTTTCATGAGGGCATTGGCTTAATGGAGAAGGTTCACATTTTGGATTGGTTAAGGATATTTTTTGGGTTCTTTTATTTCTACCAAGGGATCTTTGGCAAGGTCCCTTGCGGGTACGATATGTTGAAAATATGGGCATAGAACATTAAATGGGATATGTATAGGGATTTTTTCATAAGAGCATGTTGTATCTTTTAGGGTAGGTTCTTTGAGAGAGCTTATTTTGGATATGTGGGTTTCAAGTGTATGTATGTTTAGGGATTTAGACTTAGTAATTTTGGTTCATACTATGGTGTCTTGAGTATCCCACCAAGCTCTGTTACCATGGGCTACTACCGCCACTAGGAGTAAGCTATACTCTCTACGATTTGCACCCGAGCCGTTGAGTGGAGCCTCACTGTGATGAGAGTATAGCTTACTCCCTATATTAAGGGGTAAATAACTTACATAAAAAATATTAGTTTCATCAAAACACGAGCTTTTTCTAGCCATACAAGTCCAAATTAAGCTAGGAGGATTAAGACATTTACCCCTTAATTTTGATGTCAATTTTCTCAATGTGTGACTAGAACAAGTCCTTGTTTTCCTCCTTATCCTTTTCTTGAGGACATGAATAAGGAATAAAGCTATATCTTATCTCATTCATCATTTTGTTCATATCTTAAAGATCCTCTTTCCTAGCTCATTTTCCTCATTATCCTCTTCTTGATGATATGAATAAGGAATAAATATATATCTTCTCTCATTCATCATTGCCTTCACCTCTTTAAGATCCTCTTTACTAGCCATATTTACCAGATCCTCCTTACTAGCCTTCTCATTCGTCATCTTTACCACATCCTCATTACCAATCGTATTTTCAATCTTCTTTTGTATATCCTCTTTTAATTTTAGGAATTCAACATTATTTACCATGATTTTATTGTCAATGTTTCTTAATTGGTTGGAAAATTTTGACAAATGATAGTTCACTTCTCCATGCTCCTTTCATGTCATAGTTGAGCTTCAGGATGTGTTACCATTTGAAAAGGCTCTCAAGCTGTTGGTAAGAATATGAGGGAAGAGTGACCATTGTCACCTTAGTCACTCACCCCTAACTTCTTCGGAATTCGAAACCTCCGAGGGGAGAACCCTATTCCGATCCTGTAAAGACACTTAAAAATAGAACTTACGTGTATGAACCAGTGCCTAATGGAGTCAACTTGAGATGATATGGATATAATAAGCAGAAGAAGCAGCGGAAGCACAAAAGATAAACATAATATGCAATTATTAGCAAACTATTACTAATTTATTATCGTAAAATCATTATCATAAGTTAGAAGCTATTAGATTTTGTATAACAATTATAGTTCTTGAATATTGTGCAGTAGTATATGATGCAAATAAATTGAACAAATTAAAATGAATAAAATTTCAAAATACTATTAATAAAACATTAATAAAATAACTAAATTAATCCAAACAAAAGTTAGTGCAAATATTTAAATACTATGCATAAAACATTGCAAAATTTATTCACGAAAATATCAATATGAAGATTGGTTTGCAAGGCAAACCCTAACCTTAGCGATAGGGGATTAGTCGCAGGAAAGGAGAAATGGAAGAGTGAGGACGTAAGGGAGAAGTTACGCGAGAGTAAGGTGGAAAAGATAGGAGCTGGTCCCAGCCGAGGGTGAAGTAACAACGAGTGGAGGTGGCAATGGAGGAGGTCGCTGCTAGCTGCGTGGTGGGAGAGGATAACAGGGTGCTGGAGATGGTTGCGGGCGGAGGCGGAGCAGCTCGTGGAGAGAAAGGAGCAGGCTATATGTGTGGAGGATAAGCGGTAAGGATGCAACGGGCATGCGCGAAGGGTCACGAGGATGGAAGGATCCAGGCATCGGTGTGAAGGGGAGATAGTGAGGCAGTAGGAGTTGGCTATAGCGAGAGGCGAGCGCATGGAATGGAGATTCAGAAGGGGCTGCGTGGAGGAGGCCTGCAATGAGCGTTGAACGCAGCGTGATGGAGGGCTGCGAAGATAGCAGTCATAGGAGGCAGCCCGCGAGAAGTTGGAAATAAGGTATGGAACATCGTGGAGGTAGGTGGAGCTGAGGGCGTTGGTAGGAGAGAGGCGACACACGAGGGAGAGCTTCCACTGCGTAGTGCAGCAGCTGCGATGGGGATGCAGCGAGGATGAGGCGTGCGCTAGCGTGGAGGGGAATAGACTTAGGGTAAATCGTGGATGGAGATAGTGCATGCCCGAGGGAGGCATAAATGAATGGAGCAAGTAGGACTAACCGGGGAAACCCTAACCAAAAGCCCTAATCTAAAGACTATCTAGGCTAAGAAACTAAGAATAACCTAAATCAAAAACTAAAACTAAGAACCAACCCTATTGGAGTAACCTACTTACTCGACCATTTGCATCCAGACGGATGTTACTGCTCACGTGAGCCACGTCGTTCCATCGGTGCAAATGGTCGGGTAAGTAGTGAAATCCTATCATATTTGTGAGAGAAATAAGTGTGAAAACCTAGGAAAACCCTACCAAAATCCATACCTAACCTAGGGTTTGTGAGGAGGAGAGCTAACTTAGTGGGGAAGGGTCCCACGTTAAGAAACTAACCTAGAAAAACTAAGGCGAAACCCTAGGTAACCCTCACAGTGAGGAGACACATCATCATTTGCTAAGGTGATAGGAGAAAGGTAAAGGCCTATCCTAGGAAAAAGTGCAGCTCTAAGGCCACCACTAAGACTCATGCGTGCACATCCACCAACATCCAACAAAAGGTAAGAAGCATGAACTCCTTGTGCTTGTGTTTATCCAACAAATGGAAGCATCACCAAAAGCAAAGATTCACTAAAGAATTACCAGAAAAACAACCTGCATTAACCAAAAAACTTCCTCACCACGAGCACATCCATCGAGAGAAAACCCTAAGTAGGGTAAAACAAGTGCATAATTATCCCATAAGTTCTAATTTAAAATGAAAGTGAGGAGATCTATTTATATGATCTCATACTTAGTCGTCCAAGTCCACATGCATTAAAACAAGTTAATTTGCAATTATAAAAATGTCAACTGCAAATTAAAAGAAATTAATAATAAAATATAGATTAAGGTGGGCTACCTGAGGGTATTTGCATCCCCAAGTGCCAACAAATGCTCAAATAAGCAAACCGCTCCGAACGAAAGGCTGGAGTGGGCAGGAGGGAGGGCGTTATGCCCCATCTAACCCCTAGAATACAGTAAAATCGCTCAATGCCCTCCTCAAAGCATGGAAACGACTTGGCATGGAGGATGCATTCCTCTGAGGAAAGAAGGATAGGGAGAGAAATGACCAACTAACTGAAGGGCTAGAAGGGTGCATGAAGTGGCCATAACTAAAAACTAGTGTCTCATGGATGAAGCATAGGACGTCAGAGCATGCAAGAAAGGAATGGGGCCATGAGACCTAGTAGTTAACCTTTAGGGGCCCCGAACACCAACCCTGAGGTTAAAAACCTCTTTAACAGGCAGTCAGCAACACCATTAAGCCATAGTACCCTTAAAGGAGGACCAAAGGGTCCATCCATGACCACCATCGCTTAGTAACACCCCTCGTGGCCGAAAAATCTGGCTCTCTCTGCCTAGGTTACACCTGAAGGTGTGTTGGGTACATGTGCAGCGTAACACTGGCTCCAACTACGGGACAAGAGCTCCATGGATGATTTTAAGGAACCATACTTATTTAAAAGTATATAAATGTTGGCGAATCTTACCGATTCTTAAAACACCAACCATAAAATGTTTGGAGATATTTTTCATAAAATATTTTAATTTCCAAGGATTTTATATGGTTTATATAATAATTTGGTGATATGTAGGGTGAAAAAAGTTTACCCCATCAAAATTGGGCGAAACAGTGCTTCAAAAATTGCAAAATGGTGAATCGTTTTTTCGAGAAAACCCCCTAAAAATAGCCCATGGGCTAAATTTCGCCCCTAAAATTATCTCTGAAGAGCTCTTCCTGGGAGTGCTCAAGAACCTGTGAATCTACTCGTACTTATAGACCTACACACATATGAAACGTCCAAGAGATTAAAATCATATAAGAGAAGACACTTTTGTCCTACCTTGTTCATCAAATGAGGGAAACAAACTAAGAACAATAAAATCTAACTAAAGGATGAAAATACATCAAATGCAATGCACAAAAATATTCCTAATGCAACTAAACCTACCTACTCTAAACATGGTAATCAAAACAGGTTAAGTGAAATCATACCACCAATGTAACCATTTAATTAAGCAATTCATACCTTCCATCTTATCTTTATCCTTTAGTATAATCCAAGACAATACCTCATTGATGATACATTGAGTTTGTACTAGGATCTTTATCTTGATGAGTGCAGGAAACCAGACCTTCTTAAGAACTTGGAAAAATTGAAACTCATTCGATGGAGAAGCATCACTTTGAAATACTTTGTTGATCCCTTCTCCTAGTTGCCTTATGTATCAGATACCTCCATCATACATATCTTCAGAAAATTTTGGCCTGAAACTCACCCATGAATCTTGAACTTGGGAGACTATCCATGGAGTTGGGCTTCCCAAATATTCACATGTGAGCCGTAACCCGCCTTTGCATTTACTCGAGCCTTTCTTTGTACATATAGGAATATCGCTTATCTTTTCCACAATCATATTAGTAACTCCAATAATATTTGAACTTTTGAAATTGTCAACAATACAATCCATACCTTCATGCTTCATATGGAAGAGTAAACAATAAATATCATGAAATTGAAGGATGAAAATCGTACATGTCCACCTACCTCCCTCGGTCTTGTCTATGCATCTTGAGGGGCACAACTGAGAGTGATGACTTAGGCTCATCATATGCTGAATATCTGTAAAACATTCCTCAGTGCAACCTACTTCCACGCTGTAGAATGAGTATGATGGAGACATCATGGAAGAATCACTAGATATATGGGGTCCCAAATCTTAGAACTTTTCATAGTAATGGGCCATCTGCATATAAACACTATCTACAAAGTCTGGAAATGTCCCATATTCAATCATGGTGGAAAAACGGCTGAGACACTGTTTGTCATTATCTTCATAAGGGGAAGGAATGATCATATCTGTTTCACTGATGGTCTTCATGAGTTATGTCTTCAACATCCCTTCTAGAGGTGACTGAGAGTTCCACGCTCCAAATAGTGTCAAGTTATGGCCCTTCCTAAGTAACTTCATCAAGCTTCTCTTCTCATTGTAACATATGGAGACAACGCTACATGGTCTCGAGGAACCATAGAGAGGTGGACCCATAAATGTCCAGTAACCATCATCCTCAGAATTCCCGTTATTATGTTCCCAGAGATCTAGTATGTCACAAGGAGTTTCTGTATGCTGGAAGGGAGGACTCATCCTATCTTTCTGTTCCCCAACTTTTACAATTAGGACTTCCATATCGTTATATATGGGACCATCATCATATTCATCTGCTTGAGAAGCTTCATCTATCATTCTCAACATATCATCAATTAGACCCTGAACAATGGCTGCTTCAAATCGATCTTTGTTTTGGGATTCCTTACTAAACAATTGGATACCTCATGTTTGACATGAGGTATCCAATTGTCATGGCGTCCTGAATCTCAGTGGTTACATAACGTTTTCACCATTTCTGCAAATGACAATATCGTTCCTTTATCTAGGCCCATGAACCAAGCAAGAGCCTTTCCTTCGAGGTGAAGGACAAATGATCACATGTAAACATCTTCTTCTTCTTTAATACTATATTTTGAAGCCATAGTCATAAACATTTCCACATGATGCGTAGCGTTATCATGGTCACCCTTGAATGCATGCCAAAATACCTCAGGTAACTCATCTGAATAACTTGGGAAAGCTGATAGGTCTAGAGGAGCGAAACCAATTTCCATTTCTGTAGTAGTTGAATTATCCAGATCTTCAAACTCGAATGGAATACCATTTATGGTTCCTTCTCTTGCATCACCTTGAGTCTAGCCTTTTCCCAAGGTTTATTCCCATATTCTGTCGATCATGGCATTTCTGTCTTGTTCATCGACAATGCAATCCCAATCCGTAATGAATGCATTATTGAATTTACTGAGAGAAGAAAAGCTATTGCGAGGAAAACCCTCATACCAATTTCTGACAGATAAGTTTCCTTCTAGGTGAAGAGATAACATAAATAGCCTCATCTCGATGTATTCATGCATGATGTTACTTTCTTGGATGAATTTCATGAATGCCTGCACATGGGATGTTGCATGGTTCTGATACTGCTAGAACAATGGGACCAATGCCTTCCCACCATCTTTAATGGCGTACTTGTGTGGAAAACCTGGAACACATGAGAATTCCAATATGTCCATCCACAATTCATAACTGGATGCCATCTCGTCGGGCCTCCCTTTATTTATAGAGTACTTCTTTTATTTTTCTTCAATTGGAGTCGCCAAGAGAAACCTGCAAGGATAGTTAAGCAAATATCGCCAAAGTACTAAATAAAACAAGGATGCACCTGATAGATGGGACAGGCTAAGCTCTTTGTGGAGTTGCCAGGTAACCCTGCAGGTTAGTCCTTAAAAAAATGTAAGCAATCATATATAATTAGGACTTCAAGAGTTACCAAAGTGTTAAGCCTTGTTGGGATTTCTTTATGGACTCGCCAGGTAAGATCTGCAGTATTAGACTTCAATAATGTTTTCAAAATACCAAGAAAAACTTACCTCAATTGTCTTACTGAATGTCGTTCTTTCCAGGGTGTGAATGACTTGGGATCAACCGCTTCAAATTTGAAACGTCCCTGACAACGGCGCAAAAATGTTACCAGTTTAAATGGCTGTCAAGCCACAAGTAAGCATATGAGGGAAGAGTGACCACTATCACCTTAGTCACTCACCCCAAACTTCTTCAGAAGTTGAAACCTTCTAGGGAAGAGCCCTATTCCGATCCTGTAAAGACACTTAAAAATAGATCTTGCGTATGTGGAGCAGTGCCTAATGGAGTCAACTTGAGATGATATGGATATAATAAGCAGATGAAGTAGATGATGTGCAAAAGATAGGTATAATATGCAATTATTAACAAAGTATTCCTAATTTATTATCCTCAAATCATTATCATAATGTAGAAGCTTTTAGGTTTTGTATAACAATTATAGTTCAAATATTGTGCAGTAGTATATGATGCAAATAAATTAAACTAAATATAAGTTGAAAATACTATTAATAAAACATTAATAAAATAACTAAATTAAACCAAACACAAGTTAGTGCAGATATTTAAATACTATGAATAAAACATTACAAAATTTGTTCACTTCAATATCAATATGAACATTGGTTTGAAAGGAAAACCCTAACCCTAGCGATAGGGGATTAGTCGCACGCACGAAGAACTAGCGGAGTGAGGACGTAATGGAGAAGTTGCGCGGGAGTAAGGTGGAAGAGATAGGAGTTGGTCGCAGCCCAGCGTGAAGTAGCACCGGGTGGAGGTGGCGATGGAGGAGGCCGCTGCTTGCTGCGAGGCAGGAGAGGATAGCAAGGTGGTGGAGATGGCTGCGGGCAGAGGTGGAGCACCTCGTTGAGAGAAAGGAGCAGGATAGCTGCATGGAGGATAATTGGTAAGGATGCAGTGGGTAGGTGCGAAGGGTCACGAGGATGAAAGGAGCCAGGCACCGACGTGGAGGGTAGATAATGAGGTGGTAGGAGCTGGTTGCAGCAAGAGGCGAGCGCATGGAATGGAGCTTCAGAAAGGGATGCATGGAGGACGCATTCAATGAGTGTTGAACGCGGCGTGATTGAGGGCTGTAAAGATAGCGGTCGTAGGAGGTGGCCCACGATAGGTTGGAAATAAGGTATGGAACAGCATGGACGTAGGTGGAGCTGAGCGCGAAGCTAGTAGGAGAGAGGCAGTGAACGCGAGAGAGCTGCCATTGCGTAGGGCAGCTGCTGCGATGGAGATGCAGCGACGAGGAGGCGTGCGCAAGGGTGGAGGGGAATAAACCTAGGGTACATCGTGGATGGATATAACGCAAACCCGAGGGAAGTGTACTTGAATGGAGCAAGTAGGGATTACATGAAACTTACCTTGGACTAACCCTAGTAGGAGAGAGGCAGTGAACGCGAGAGAGCTGCCATTGAGTAGGGCAGCTGCTGCGATGGAGATGGAGCGACGAGGAGGCGTGCGCAAGGGTGGAGGGGAATAAACCTAGGGTAAATCGTGGATGGATATAACGCAAACCCGAGGGAAGTGTACTTGAATGGAGCAAGTAGGGATTACATGAAACTTACCTTGGACTAACCCGAAAAGCCCTAACTAGAAGCCCTAATCTAAAGACTAATTTACCTAACCCTATACTAGGAACTGAGTTAGGCTAAGAAACTAACCTAAACCCAAATCAGAGACTAAAACTAAGAACCAACCTTAGCTCAGATTCATGAGAGAAATAAGTGTGAAAACTTAGGAAAACCATACCATAAGCCCCACCTAACCTAGGGTTTTTGAGGAGGAGAGTTAACCTAGTGAGGAAGGGTCCCGGGTTAAGAATCTAACCTAGAAAAACCAAGGCCAAAACCAGGCAGCTCTAAGACCACCACTAGGACTCATACGTGCACATCCACCAACATCCAAGAAAAAGGTAAGAAGAGTGGCCTCCTTGTGCTTGTGTTCATCCAACAAATTGAAGCATCACCAAAAGCTAAGATTCACCAAAGAATTACTAGAAAAACAACTTACATTAACCAAAATACTTTCTCACCACTAGCACATCCATCCATAGAAAACCCTAAGTAGGGTAAAATAAGCGCAAAATGTATTATCCCATAAGTTCTAATTTAAAATGAAAGTGAGGAGATCAATTTATATGATCTCATACTCACTTATCCATGACCACATGCATTAAAACAAGTTAATTTGCAATTATAAAAATGTCAACTAAAAATTAAAAGAAATTAATAATAAAATATAGACTAAGGTGGGCTACTTGGGGGTATTTGCATCTCCAGGTGCCAAAACATTCTTAAATAAGCAATTCACTTCAAATGAAAGGCCTGAGTGGGTTGGAGGGAGAGCGTTATGCCCCATCTAACCCTTAGAATATAGTAAAACCCCTTAATGCCCTCCTAAAAGCATGGAAACCACCTGACATGGAGGATGCCTTCCTCCGAGGAAAGGAGGCCAAGAGAGAAAGGACCCACTCACTGAAGGGCCAAAATGGTGCATGAAGTGGTTGTAACTGAAGACTAGTGTCTCGTGGCTGAAGCAGAGGCAATTAGAGCATGCAAGAAAGAAATGGGGCCATGAGACCTAGTAGTTAACCTTTAGGGGCTCAGACACCAACCCTGAGGTTAAAAACCTCTTTAATGCGCAGTCAACAACACCATTAAGCCATAATGCCCTTAAAGGAGGACCAAAGGGTCCATCCATGACTGCCATCACTCAGTAACACCTCTCTCGGCCGAAAATTTTGGCCCTCACTCCCTAGGTTACACCTAAAGGTGCGTTGGGTACAAGTGCAACATAACAGGAGGTTTAAGGGGAGTAGAAATTTTTGCACCACCTCTTGCCATTTTATCCCACTAATATTTAATAGAGTTCCTCTATATTGTCTCTTTATCCCACATTTTGAATTACTCAAATCACACATTCAAATCCAAAGCTATGCAAAATTCAAAATAATATACCTTTTAAAACCATGATTTGGAGATTGATTTGCTAAATGACCTTTAAGTTGGGGTAAATCTACAATTTTTGTCTCTTCGAGTATAACATTTAGATAAAATTAAATGTAATTTGGATCTTTTTATCTTGAATGAAACAAAGTAAAGTAATATTGTTATTTTTAAGAAAACAAGGTATTAAAAATATCCATTGTTATAAATTTTTAATCAAATTTATAAAATTTAGATAAAATTAAATGTAATTTGGATCTTCTTATCTTAAATATCTTAAATGAAACCAATTAAAATGAAATTGCTATCTTTAAAAAAACAAATTATTAAAAAAATCCATTGTTATAAATTTTTAATCAACTACTCACTTGGTGATGCACATAAATCACATTATCATAGAAGAAGGCAGCATTCCTTTCTCTTTGACTGAACTGCTTTCTCTATAGAAAAAAGTATAGTTGGAAGCAACGCGATCATCACTATTCGGTAGTAAGCGTGTGGTAGCCGTAAAGGGTATAGGGCGATAACCGTAAGGGAGAGATTGAGAGGTGAGAACCGTAAGGGATCGAGAGGTGGAAGGTAGTGCATCATTGGTAAGCGTGTGGTAGTGTAAGGGAGGGTAGGGTGAGAACCGTAAGGGGAATGGTGAGTAATAAAATCCATTTTATTTACTGGATAAAATATGTCATCCAAATCCCTAAACAAAAGTGAATTGCTCAACTGGATCACATAGATCACAGAAGAAAGCCCCATACATACATATCCCCCATACATACATATCCCATACATACATATGGTGGATTGGATTAGTCCCATTTCCCAATCTAATGTTGACCACTGGGAATGGACCTGCCATGCTCGGCTCTATTGGATTGGAGACCACCCCGTAATTTTAACAACTCATTAACTATCACAAGGTGGAATCCCTTCTATGTATTTATGAGCACAAATTCAAAGCACATTAGAGTTATATGTGTAGATGCTTTCGTTAATAAAAAATTTCCACATAAAATGTGGGCAAAGAATATTACACATAAAATACAAGTGATTTCACAAAAAATTTCCTGGCAATGTGCCCAAAGACTCATTTTTGAATAATTTTTAATAATATTGTGCATCACATAACACCTTTTTTAATTTTCGTTTCTGCAGAGACTATATTTTTCGTTTCTGCAGAGACTATTTTAATGGTTGTTATTATATTAATAAAGTTTCTTCGCAAAATACAATCTTAGGTTCATTTGATAGAAATATTTTACACACATATTTTATTCTTTAGATATTGGGCATGTGTCATTTCAGTGAGCAATGGGAGAATGATAAATGTGAACTATATCTTCATACGAATTTATAGAATACAAAGTGGGGCGTATCAATTTGATAATTCATCATGAGTAGGTTATATCTATTTTATTTAAACCAAGAGATACACCACTATTACAACTAGCATTCGCATCAAGAGGTGCAAAGAAACGCTGAGGGGGTAAAAATATTGTGTTTTTCCGTAAGACAACTTTTGTGACTTTGGTACTTGCTACATTATGCATTTGTATAGGGTTGTATCTTAGTAATAGTAATTATAATAATTTCAGGAAAAAATTGGATTGAATTCAACTGAGTTTATTTCGAGTTCTGAAATCCCCAATCAAAATCGGAATATCGGGGAATCGAAAAGTGGGAATTCAGGAAATTATTTGAACAAAGACCTAAGTTTGATCTTTTTGATATCGGAAGGGGGAGTTTCCACATGGATTTTGACTAAATAATTGTTTCTCGATTTGTGATTTGTTTAAATTTCTTATTTCCGACATATAAATATTATTATAGGATATTTATGAATTTTGATTTGGGTACAATCATCTCTGATATTTCCAATATGGAAAAGAAAAAGTTTACAATCGAACAAATGATCGTTATCCCCATTTCCAATAACCAAAATATAGGAAATCAAAAATAAAAAACGGGAGATTCCACATGGATTTTGACAAAATAATTCTTTCCCGATTTGTAATTTGTCTAAATTTCTTAATTTCAACATATAAATATCATGATAGGAGATTTATGAATTGGGAAATGTATGGGACAAGGGAAAGGCATTAGCATCATAGTGAACAAGTAATTTGTGTGCTATTTAAGCATTATCTAATTTAAACTTTAATTTTCTGCACAATGCATATAAAGAAGAAAAAATGAATAGTCTCGTTAAGTGAATATGAAAGAAAACAGCATGATATTAAAAAGAGAGGAAAGATGAAATAATCTAAAAATCGGAAATGTAAATGTTTGGTGTTTGGTTGAACTTTTCCATTGATCCATAGGAAATATACAGTCAATGACACAATATTTTTTGTCGATTTGCGATTTGTCTAAATTTCTTATTTCCGACATATAAATATTATGATAGAACATATATGAATTTGGATTTGCATACAATGAACTATGAGATTTCCGATTTGCGAAACCGTGAATCGAAATTGAAAGATCGGGAATTGGATATTGGACTTTAGATTTTTTTTTAAATAATTTCCTTGTTTCCCGATTTTCGATTCCCTATATTTCGTATATCCAAAACGGGCAATATCGTTAAATATTTTAATAACGTTCATTTGTTCGATTTTAGACTTTTTCTTTTGCATATCAGAAAGCGGGTTTTGACATGGTTTTTGACTAAATAATTGTTTCTCGATTTGGGATTAGTCTAAATTTCTTATTTTGGACATATATATCATGATAAGACATTTATGAATTCAGAAATGTATGGGACAACAGAAAGAGATTAGCATCGCAGTCAAGAAGTAATTTGTATCCTATTTAAGCATGATCTAATTTAAACTTTACTTTCCATACAACCAATATAAAAAACAAAAAAAAGGATAGTGTGGTTAAGTGAATATTAAAGAAAACAACATGATATTAAAAATAGAAAAAAACGTCAAATAACCTAAAAATGGGAAGTGTAAATGTGAAATCGGATGTAACGTCCCCGACCCTTTGACCGATGAAGAGGATGCTACCTTACCATTATCTATCTGGGTAACTAACCCCATGAACATACACACATAAAAATTGAAATGCTTTGAAGTAAAACATTCATACATTGTTACCATACAACAAAAGAAAAACCATACATTCAAGCAATTAGCATGTTCATCATTTTCATTAAACAACAAAATACAATTTGCAGAGATGAGATAGTCAAGAATACTTATCTTATAAAGAAATTGTCTCGCAACCAGCTTCGTTGCTGCAATGTTCCACCCAACCATAGGCCAATGTGCTCCTTAGTCTCTCAGCAACACTGCCCACTTCGAGATGGGAATGATTCCCTAAGGAATAAGGAACTAAGAAGGCTCACACATAGCCAAATATACACAAATAAGCCAAGCCAACACAATTGGGTTTATTAGGCCATCAGGGAGTTGGGAAAAGCTGAATGCTAAGCTGGTGGGATCATTGAAGAGATAAGGACACCTACATCAGAACTATCTTGACTTCTAGGACACCCACACACACCCAACATAAGGAATCAGTCCCTTCTCTGCTACATAGTCCCTCAGCCCCTGACTTTCCTTCCAGTGCTATTCATAGGTTGTGGAGAAGAAAGCCAACCCTGTAGCTCTGTCTATGTGGCTCCCAAACACACCAGGTTTATCAAGCATACCAAGCCTTCATTCCCACTCCAATACAATCCAAATACCAACCACTACGTACACACAACAAAACAAGCAATTTACATCGCCTGGGAAGAAAATCAAATGCCACAAAACATCTAAGGTGACAATTTAGGTAATAAATAGCTCTAACTGGGAAATTCGATTCCTGATTTGTTCTTGGCCATATCGTGGCCAAAACAACTCAATTAGAACCCACAACAAACCAAAATCTTAGGGAAACCAACACCAATTTATCAGCTGCATGAGGAACGGAAAACCAATCTGTGTGGAGGTGAATTCCAAGCCTGCGCATGAGTATAAAATGTCCAGGAGTCCCAATCGTAAATGAGAACCCACAACAACCCCAAAACATGAACGACACATACATAGAAAAATTGTGAATGCCAGAAAACAGCTCCCCGAGCTCTCTGCGTGAGGAAATAATGAAGAATGGGGTCATGGTGCTTTCCCTGGCCACATGAGGATGAATGCGTCTGCTGGTGGAGTGTGCGTGTGGGAAAGGAATGACAGTCTTGCCACACACCACTTCCCAACAATAACTTCCCAACTAACAACAGACGTTTTTAATTTTGTAGTTGACTGATTGAGACAAGGGAAAGTGAGTAAGTCAAAAGGGTGGGTGACAACTAATGGGTTTAACAGCTGACACTTGGCTTTTCCCCAATGGCTCCCAAGGGTTAAATAATTTCCCTCCCTATCCTTAGGAAAATCACACCCTTTTCATTATGGTTGCATTGACATAGCTGGTTGGGGTTCATTTTAATTAAAATGCATAATTACATGATGCTAGAAGTAATATGTGCTGGATAGCATGATATACCATCGGCAACGATTTCAATCGCTAAAACATAAAACAACCAAATCGATGGTGGGGATTTTGCCTTTAGCTCCACACCACGATTAATTACAATATATACATCATATACGTTTAATGAAAATGGGGTCAAAACCAGGGTGTTACATTCCCCTCCCCCTTCAATAGCACTGTCCTCAGTGCTTTAAAAAATTTGAACAAAATGCTACACTGGTACCACCTCAGTGTTCTGCAGAATTGAACAATAATGGATGTGCCAATCACATGGCATCCTCCAGCTCCCACATAGCCTCTACAGGCCCATAGTGATCCCATTGCACCTTTACCTATCCTATGGCTTGGTTTCGGAGTATTGTGACCTTCCTGTCGAGGATGCGCATTAGATCGATTTGGAAATCTCCCTCGGGTTCCACCTGAATCACATCCCAATTTATCACATGGTTAGGATAATGTAGATATTTCTTAAGCAAAGAAACATGAAAAAAATTATGAGCTCTAGTGCTAGCAAGCAATGCAAGTCTATATGCAACTGGCCCTATTATTTCAAGCACTTCAAACGACCCACAATACCTTGGTGACAACTTAGCACAACTTCCAAGCTTCAAGGAGCTCTTCTTTGCCCTCACTCTAAGGTAAATATGATCCCAAACACTAAACTCCATGTTCACCCTATGCTTATCTGCATAGCTTTTCTGTCTGTCCTGTGCTGCTTTCAGATTTTGCCTGATCTTTACAACCTCCTGCTACATTTCTTTGAGCAATTTAGGACCAAGCACAACCCTATTCATTGGATTATCCCAAATCATTGGTGTCGTACACCTTATTCCATACAAAGCTTCATACATACTCATCCCCAAGGATGCCTGTTGTCCATTGTTATAAGCAAACTCTACCAAGTGTAAGTAATCTTCCCACTTGGTTGGTTTGTCCATCACGTACATGCAAAGCATATCTTCAAGCACCTAATTAACTCTCTCCATCTGCCCATCTGTTTGAGGATGGTATGTAGTGCTGAAGTTTAGATTTGTACCCAAATCTGCAAACAACCCCTTCCAAAAATTGGAAGTAAACTTGACATCTCTATCAGAGACTATTGCCTTAGGCAATCCATGCAATTTGAAAATCTCCTTCGTGAAAATCTTTGCAATGTCACCAATCTTATGCGTAGACTTAACAGGTATAAAATGTGCTGCCTTTGTCAAGTTGTCCACCACAACTATGATGGAATCATGTTGTCTCCAAGTCATCGAAAATCTTGTAATAAAATCCATGGAAATAACTTTCCATTTCCATTTTGGAACTGGGAAAGGCTGCAACAAACCTGTGGGATGTTGATGCTCAACCTTTACCTACTGACATTTCATGTACCTTGAAATGTATTCATCCATGCCCTTTTCCATTCCTGGCCAAAAGTACTATTTTCTAGCGGTAACAATCGTCTTCTGGTATCCTGGGTGACCAGAATATGGAGCTTGATGGATTTCATGCATAACAACTCTCCTCAACTCTGCTACATTTGGAATATAAATTCTTCCTTTATAATTAAGAAGTCCATCTTCTTCCAATTTATATCCCTTGTACCTCTTCCCAAGACTTTGCTACTGCAATTTGTCTTTTACTTGCTCATACAATTCATCTCCAGCAGTATGATTAACAATTTTCTTCCTCAAATATGATTGGCAAATACTAAGAGATGCCACATGCATTTCCTGCACCTTCCTGCACCTTCTTGCTAAGTGCATCACTACCTTATTCTCTTTTCCCTTTATGTGCTTGATTTCAAAATCAAACTCACATAAAAACTCCAGCCATCTTGCTTGCCTAGCATTCATAGTAGGCTAATCAAATAGATACTTTAGACCATAGTGGTCTGTCCTTAGTTCAAATCTTCTACCCATCAAGTAATGCCTCCACATTTTGAGAGCATGTACTATGGCTGCAAGCTCTAGATCATGAGTGGCATAGTTCTTCTCATGCTCCTTTAGATTTCTTGACTCGTAACATATCACGTGGTTGTCTTGCATAAGGACTCCTCCAAGCCCTTGTCTGCATGCATCGGTACACACCAAAAAATATTTCTCTGGATTTGCAACTTTCAATACTGGTGCACTGGTGAGAATATTCTTCAACTGCTGGAAGCTTTCTTCACACCTCGATGTCCATTCAAAATTTAGTGTCTTCTTTTGCAAAGAAGTGATGGCATGTGCAACTTTGGAGAATCCTTAAATGACTCTCCTATATTATCCTGCAAGTCCCATAAAATATCTTACATCTGTCACATTTCTTGGAGTAGGCCAATTCATAATTGCTTCAATCTTTTTTGGGTCGACAGATATACCTTCTTCTAAGATAATGTGACCCAAATACTGAATTCTATCTCTATAGAAGTCACACTTGCTCAAATTTGCATACAGGTGATGCTCCCTGAGTAATTGCAATGTCAATCTCAAATGCTCTTCATGCTCTTCCTTATTCTTAGAATAAATAAGGATGTCATCAAGGAAAACAAGAAAAAACTTGTCCAAATACCTGCTAAAGACACTATTTATAAGGCACATAAATGTAGCGAGTGCATTTGTGAGACCAAATGGTACCACTACAAACTCATAATGTCCATACCTTGTTCTGAAGGCTGTCTTATGAATGTCTTCATCCTTGATTCTCACCAAATGGTAACCAGACCTTAAGTCAATCTTGGAAAATACCTTTGCTCCTCTCATTTGATCAAAGAGGTCATCGATCCTAGGCAAAGGATATTTGTTCTTCACAGTGACTTTGTTCAGTTGTTTGTAATCAATACACAACCTGAGTGTACCATCTTTCTTGTTTACAAATAGAACTGGTGCTCTTCATGGAGACACACTCAGCTTGATATACTTCTTTTCCAACAACTCTTGCAGTTGCATATTCAGTTCTAGCATCTCAGGTGTACTCATCTTGTAGGGTGTCTTGGACATGGGTGCTGCTCCTGGCACAAGTTCAATTGTGAAATCAATGTCCCTCTTTGGAGGAAGCCTTGGAATCTCATCAGGAAATACATCCTTGAATTCTTGTAACACCTGATAGTCCCCCAACCTAGGAGTTTCATCCTATGTTGCCTCCAAAATGTGAGCTACATACAACTGGCAACGTTTCCTACAGAAATTCTTCAACTGCATTGCTGCAACCTGCCTTACTGAAATCACCTTTGGAATACCTTATACCACTACTGGGTTCCATTCTTCATCCATGCATTCGAAAGTCTTATTGTAACAGTCAAACTTTACCTTGTGAGCTTCTAACCAATCAATTCCAATGAGAACATCATAGGAACCAAGTGGTAGAACATTCAGATCTACACAATTGACCAATCCATTCATGACCAATGGAAATTTCTCTACCTCTTCACTAACCTTTCTCTGAGTTCCAGTGGCTAGCTGAACTAACTAATATTTTCTATGCTTTACTTACTTAAAAGCACAAATCTCCACTACTCTAGGAGTAATGTAACTGTGAGTAGAACTGAGGTCAGTCAAATTAGAAACAGATTGCTCAACAATCTTACCTGCAACTTCAACCACAATTGACTGGTGATTTTCCTTGCAGTCCTCTAGTGCTGCATAAATCCTAGGGACTACCCTTTGTTCGGGTACAGAGGGTACTCCCAAAAGATTGAACACCTTGAGAAACTGCTTCACACAAATAGATCACAGATCAACACACCGATGTTTGTCACGTGGTTAAAACCCTCGAGAGGGAAACAGTCCATGGCCCCAACCAAATAGCTACTTGGAACAATTTATTATGCAAAAGAAAGAAAGTTACATGAGCTTCTCATAATCGATCAACTAGCCAAGGACCCTCTATGCTCTTTAAATAGAGATCATAGACCAATCGGGTGTTAAGCCATGGATCAACGGTAGGTTTGATCTAAGAGAAGTTGAACCATCGGATCACTCTATGTCTAGAACATATCGTGATCGTTGGATTAGAATATTTACAAATGCATACTAATGCATACTAAAGAAACACACTTTTACCTAATGGATATATTACACAAGTTGATCTTAACTAACTCCTAAGTGTCTAAATATCCTAACATCCCCCCTTAAGAATAACTTGGGATAGGATTGAAGGATTTACAAAAGTGACACTATTAGGAGAAGGACGGAGGCATTAGATCCTATCCCCCCTTAAGGACACATTCCTGAACTTCTAACATAGACTGAAGTTTAGAAAACTTCGCTTTTGTAAGAGACTTGGTGAAGATGTCTGCAACTTGATCATCTGTAGGGCAATAGAGAACTTCAATAACACTATCATGGACAAGATTTCTGATGAAGTACATGTGTAGCTTAATGTGTTTGCTGTGCTGATGTAGAACTGGATCTTTGGCAAGCTTGATGGCACTTTTATTGTCACACCAAAGTGGAGTAGGCTGCTGCTGCTCGAATCCAAACTCTGAAAGCATCTGTTGAAGCCATAAAGCTTCCTAACTCGCATTAACTGTGGCTTGATATTTTGCTTCTGTTAAAGATAGAGAAAGAGCTTGTTGTTTCTTACAAGCCCAAGTGACATGTCCAGATCCCAGACTAAAAACATAACCTGCAATAGACTTTTGATCATCAGGATTGCCGATCGAATCTAAATTAGTGAAACCAACCAACAAAGGTTCCCCCCCTGTATTGTAATGAATCCCAAACTGAATTGTACCTCGAATTTATCGAAGTATTCTTTTTGTTGCTTTCTAGTGACTTTGATGAGGAGTTTGCATATAATGGGAAACACGACCAATGGTAAAGGAAACGTCGGGATGGGAATGAGTCAAGTATAAAAGACTACCAACAAGTTGACAATACAAAGTGGCATCTACTTCAGGGGAAGTACAAGTGGCAGAAAGTTTGAATCCAGATTGGAAGGGAGAAGGGGCTGGTTTACAATATTCCATGTGGAAGCGACGAAGAAGGTCACAAGCATACTTAGACTGGGAAAGAAATATTCCTTCTTTGGTTTGCAAGACTTGGAGACCAATAAAATAATGTAAATGTCCTAAGTCTGACATTTCAAAATTTTGCTTAAGATTAGATTTCACATGGGTTATAAGTTTAGGGTCACTACCAATAAGGATAAGATCATCAACATAAAGAACAAGTATGATGAGATGGTTTCCTACTTTCTTGGTATAGACATTGGGGTTAGAATGGCATCTAGAAAAACTAGTGTCAAGGAGAAAGCTATCCATTTTGGCATACCAAGCTCTAGGAGCTTGCTTAAGGCCATATAAGTATTTCTTAAGGAGACAAACAAGGCTAGAGTTATTTCGAACATATCCAAGAGGTTGTTCCATGTAAATTTCCTCATGTAAATTACCATGTAAGAAGGCAGAGTTGACATCCATTTGATGGAATTCTCAGTTATGTAAGGCTGCAAGGGAAAGAACAAGGCGGATGAAGTTCATTTTTGCTACAGGGGCAAAGGTTTCATTGTAGTCAACCCCTTCAACTTGGGAAAAAACTTTGGCAACTAACCTTTCCTTAAGTCTTTCAACACTTCCATCGGATGCATACTTAGTTCTATAGACCAATTTACATCTGACAAGTTTTCTTCCTTTTGGAAGAGGAACAAGATCCCAAGTATTACTCGCCATTAAGGAACAATATTCTTCATCCATAGCTGCATCCCAATCTTGATTTCTTGACGCTTCTGCAAAAGTTTTTGGATCATGATTCTTGAAAACCTGAGCCAAAAGGAAAGAGGCTCACTGAAACTGAGAACGTGTTCGGTGTTGATCTCTAGGATCACTAGCAAGATCACTAGCTACTTCACATGTTGAATGGACCCATCGAGGAAGTATTGGTGTTGGTGCAATTTGAGAAACATGAGCAGGCAGAGGTGGATTTTCATCCTCACTATCATCATCAGAAACTGGAGTTGGAAAGATGTCAAAGAAGTTGGAAGAAGAAGAAGAAGGCACAATCGTCGAATCAGGCTCGCAGGCCAAAGATGTCACACTCGCCAATTTAGGCTCACAGGCCAAGATATTTTCATCAAATTTAACATCTATTCTACTGATTATATCATGTGAATGGGGTTGAAGAAGTATATAACATTTTAAATCTTCAGAATATCCAACAAATATGCACTTTTCACTTTTAGGCTGCAATGCTTTCCGTTTTTCATCTGGAATGTGAGCCCATGCTTCACAACCAAACACACAAAAGTGACTTACATTTGGTTTAATTTTACTCCATGCTTCTTCTGGTGTTATACCTTGTAAAACTTTAGTGGGTGTGTGATTAACTATGTAATTTGCACAATTTATGGCCTCAGCCCAATATTGAAGATTGAGTCCCTTAGATTGGATCATACAATTAGCCATTTCTTTTAAAGTGTGGTTCTTCCGTTCAGCTAAATCATTTTGTTGTGGTGTATATGGAACAATGTGCTATTGTTGGATTCCCTATTTAGTGTAGAAAGTAGTGAACTTGTTGTTATCATATTCTCCTCCATTGTCAGATCTCAACTTAATAATTTGATGACCAGATTGTTTTTCAACAAGGGCCTTGTAGGCCAAGAACATGTTAAATACTTCGCTCTTATGTTTTAGGAAGTAAGCCCAAGTGATTCTAGAGTAATCATCAATGAAAGTTAAGAAATATTTGAAACTAGAAAATGATGCAAATGGAAGAGGACCACACAAGTCACTATGCACAAGCTCCAAAGGAATCGAGGCATGCCAAGAGGCACGTTTGTCAAAACTGTCTCGATGATGTTTTTCGAGTACTCAACCGGAACAAACACCATCCTTGCAAGATACCATCGGAATACCAGTCACCATATTGTATTTACATAGTTGTTGCAATGAGCGATAATTTAAGCGACCAAATCGCTCATGCCAAAGTTTGCTCAAGTTATCACTATGAGCAACAAAAACTAAAGGAAAAGGTGATGACCCAAAGTTGTTAAATTTGTACAACCTGGTAATATCATCAACAGTTCCAGTAGCACGGACATTTTGAGGATTTTTAAAATCCTTGATTACAACTTGGTGAGGTGTAAACGTCACAGTTTTCCCGTCACCTGAATGAGTAATTTGATAGACTGATAACAAATTGCAAGAAATTTTTGGAACACATTGTACATCACTGAAATGACCATTTTCTACTGGAACTGTTCCAGATCCTACAACACTTAGAGATCTATCATCACCAACAAATATTTGTTTGGTGTTACATTCATGCATAGTAGAAAATATGGTTTGATCCTTAGCCATATGACAAGATGCTCCAGAATCAATAAGCCATTCATTTGAAGTAGAAGAAGAAGATGCAGTATAAGAGTAACCAGAAGCACAAAGTGCATGTCCATGAGAGTTAGATTCTAAAGGCAAATCTATGCTTATGTGGTGCTTCTTCATTGCTGCTTCCAAGCCTGTCAACTTCTTGAAACACTTAGATTCATCATGATTATCTTTCCCACAAAAATTGCAATGACTCTCAGTCTTCTTTCGTTTTTGCTTGGATATTTTGTCATTTTTTTAAAGAAGGAGCTGACTGAGAGGGTTTGGGACCCTTGTTGTTTGGCTTATTATTGCAAAAATTCTGTTTCTTGGGAGGCTTCGACTTTTCTTTCTGTTGGCCCACAACAAGGCTTTCCGAGATATATCTGCATTGTTAATTATTCCAAGATGAATGAGCTTATCTTGCTCTCTAATTAAGGAATCACAAAAGGATTCAAGACTAAGCTCTTGATAGCTAGCTGCAGTCAAGGATTCTTTCATGGATTAGAATGTAGATACAAAAACAGAATATGCAGGTCCAAGTTTGGAAAGAATTTGATAAATACATTATTTGTCTTCTTTCTTAATCTTGCATTCTGCATATAAGAGTCTAAGAGTTTTATACTTAGATAAATAGTCTTGAATACATGAAAAATCATTTGGATTCAAGGAAAGCAACTCATTCTCAAATTGATGACCCATAATTTCATTGTGTTTACCAAGCACAGATTTCAACTTTGCCCAAGCTTTATCAGGTTCATCAATTCCAGATATGTGGAGTCGCAAATCAGTAGAGATTGACATCCCAATCAATCCACGAGCTTCATCACGTCTATTTTCCCATTTAATTTTCTTATTATCATCAGTGGGTTCTGTTTCTTTCCTTGAGGTTATCCTGAAAAGTCCCCTACTTCGTAGAACATCCCCCATACGAGATTTCCATGAGAAATAGTTAGAACTTGTAAGTATAATATCACAAGGGGTGCCATACTGTAAAATAATGGCTGAAAAAACAGAAACTATCTATCTAGTTGCAAAGAGCTCGAAAAAATATGCGGTTTTAAAAAAAATGGCATTGAAAACTGATTCTAGATGATGAAGTTATGCTTGATCAAAGAAAATGTTGAAGATGTCCCCAATAGTGACGTGGCAGCTATTAACTTGACCAACTAAAAAAAAGAACCCCCCTCTTCCCAAGATCAAACTTTAACAATCACTTTACAATAAAGTTGCTTTGAAGTGAATTACTTTTGTAGAATAAGTGAGTTTCACTTTTACAATAATGTTACTTTTAAATAGTGCGGCAATAAATTAAAAGACTTAAGTGACTCACTTTTTATTTTATTTTATTTATGTGAGATGCACTTTTACAATAAAGTAACTTGAAAATAGAAATTGCATGCACTAAAAAGTGGCTTAATAAGACTTGAACTGAAGACCTATTAAGGAAGAAAGCAACTTTGGACCAAGTGAGCTAAGTTTAAAAGGTACGTAAAAGAATGGAAAGATGAAGGAGGCTTTTTTTTTTTTACTCTTCTCTCTCGTTCTTCGTGCTTGCCTTTTTTCTTGCAAATCACAAAAAAAATGAAAAACAAAAACAAAAAACTTTTCCACACAATGGGGTTAGATCTTGGTTAGCTTACATGGAAAGTGTACATTTTCAAGTTTTCTCGTTGTTTTTTATTTGCCGTGATCGCACAAGGTGCATAGCAAAGAGCGTACGTAGCCGAGAAGACAAGAAAAAAACTTTCCCTTACTGTTTCTGATTCGCCGCGATCGCGCAAGGTGCATGACAAAGAGCATACACAGTTAGGGAAGGCAACAGTTCAAGACTAAAAGAAAAAATATCTAATAATAAAACTAATAAGATATGAGAGATTTAAAAAAAAACAAATCCGTCCCTATAACATTATACCTTCAATTTTGTCGAAATGGGTGTTTCTGGAACAAACGGAAACAATTTTCGATGAAACGAAAACTATTTTCCAATGAAAACGACGCTGTAGACACAATGAAATAGCTCCCACAAGCAAAAAATGCATAGAAAATCCAGAACCAGAAACCCTTTCAAAGTTTCGGCAACATCGGTTCCAGATCTAGATCAAAACCGAAAGAGGCTCTTCATAAAATCTCTAATACCATGTTTAGGTACACAAGGTACTCCCAAAAGACCGAACACCTTAAACAACTGCTTCACACAAATAGATCACAGATCAACACACCGATGTTTGTCATGTGGTTAAAACCATCGAGAGGGAAACAGTCCATGGCCCCAGCCAAATAGCTACTTGGAGCAATTTATTATGCAAAAGAAATAAAGTTACATGAGATTCTCATAATTGATCAACTAGCCAAGGACCCTCTATGCTCTTTAAATACAGATCATAGACCAATTGGGTGTTAAGCCACGGATTAATGGTAGGTATGATCTAAGAGAAGTTGAACTGTCAGATCACTCTATGTCTAGAACATATCGTGACCTTCGGATTAGAATATTTACAAATGCATACTAATGCATACTAAAGAAACACACTTTTACCTAACAGATATATTACACAAGTTGATCTTAACTAACTCCTAAGTGTCTAAATATCCTAACACCCTTGCTATTTGACCCATTGTTTCTGCTTCTTGAATGTTGTAAGTTGTCCTTGCACTCTCATTCTCAATTGGACAACTTCTGTACATTGGGAGTCCTCCACATTTTCAACATTAGAGTGGTCCTCTATTCTGTTGTGGATCTTTAGGCTTTTCCCCAATCACTCCAACTGGCTTACTCGCAGCTTGGAATGGCTACTTCTGCTGATTCTTGAAGTTAGAAGGTTTGAAACCTTTCTTTCTTTGGTCAAACTTCTCATTCGTCTTGTCCTTCCATGCCTTATGGTAATCAGGTTTACCTTTGCTTTGCTCATAGCAATACTTAGCCTTTCTTATTGCTTCTTCAAGAGTTCTAGGTTCATTAAAATCAATTCTATCTTTGTAAGACCAAGGAAATCCACTCAGAAAACGTTGGACCTTCACCTTATCATCTTGGATATACTTGATGTACCTCAACAGATCTAAGAAATTATTTGCATACTCTTCCATGGTTTGCTGTCTCAATCTCAGGCCATGGAACTCCTTAATCTTGTCATCATAATACCTGTCAGAGAGGTATTTCTGCTTGAAATACTTCTTGAATTCTTTCCACTTAAGTCTCCTTTCACTAATCCTCTTTACTTACTTGAAGTGTTCCCACCAAATGGATGCTCTTCCATTCAGATTGAATATGGAAACCCTTGCCTTCATGTTTCCTGAATAATCCTGAACTTGGAAGTACTTCTTTATCCCAAGAAGCCAAGCTTCAGCCTCTTGCCCAGTATTTACCTCAGTGTCAAATGTAGGAGGTTTAGCCTTCTAAAATTCATCCCGAGAGTGATCCCTATAGTGCTTCTTTCTCTTTCCCTTACGAGAAGAAGAGCTTGAATCCCCACTGGATTCTTCGAAGTCAGATGATCTACTAGAAGTCCTTCTTCTCCTGCTACTGCTCTTACTTCCTTATGGTTTTATTGTACGCTGTCCAGAGTCTATCTATTTTTGCAAGTCTGTCAAAATCTACAACATAGCAGCATTCAAATGATGCTGCTCTTCTTGGGATTTAATCAAGCTTCTCATGGTGGCTGTAATATCTGTCAATGTCTCTTGAAATCTCCTTCCATTAGACTCTATCTCATCATTTTCAACTCGGACATTTTCTCCCAATGCATCTCGCACATGCTTGTAGGAGTCCCGAGCATCATATCTGTAATGGGTTTTCATGGCTAAACCACAACTTACTTTACCAAACCACACTACCTGGAACACTGCCCTTGAAGGTGTCTACGATTTTGCAAACATGTTAGCAACACAACTGTTAGCTGCATAACATTTATACAAATCATAATTACTTACCTTCTCCTAGAAAAATCATAGAATGACAACATTTCCCAAAACACATAATTTTCTTCCTCAAAGAACAACTGTCTCAGGGGGGATGACGAGGGTCAAGGGGGCTTGCCCCCTTGTGGCTTCCCTTTTAGGCCTTATAAATCCACTGAAAAACTGTTGAAATCCACTAAAAAATCCCATTGAAAACTTAATTTTTTTTTGTCATATCGGATCCCTTCCCAACTAATCATCTGATGTATCAGATCACTAGTTGACAATGCTTCCAATACCTCAGCGGATCGATCTTCATCTGTCTTTTGATGCACATCAAATCATTCTTCCTCTACCTTCTGACGGACATCAGCTGACCAATCCTTTATTTTCTTCTAACGTTTCTGATCAATCTTCCTCTAGCTTTCGACGCACATTGGTTGACCAATCCTCTATTTCCTTCCGACGTTTTGGATCGATCTTCCTCTAGATTTCGATACACATCGGCTAATCGATCCTCTATTTTCTTTCAAGATTTCCTGTACTTGGAAAGATTTCTGAATTTTTCTTCTTATCTTCCTCTTTCTTTCGCCACCGCATCAGCTGCTCGATCATCTATCCTTTTTTGACGCTTTGGATTCCTTCAGGTGAGCCTTGCCGACACCTTGGCTCTGCTTCAACGAACATCTTCCGAGATTCCTCGAAGAGCCTCTCCCGAGAGACATCGAAATTTTTTTCCAAGATTTCCTGGACTTATAAAAATTTTCAGAAAATTTCTTTTTATCTTCTTCTCCTCCTTTTTGCCGCCGTGTCAGCTCCCTTCCGGCGAGCCTTGCCGACACCTCGGCTCCACCTAGCTGAGACCTGCAGGTCCTCCCAGCCGAGAGCTTCAGATTCCTTCCTATTTTGTCCTCCGGTGTCATCGGAAGCCTTCTGGCTAACTGAGCTGACGTATCGGGTGGCTTCAGCTAGCGCCTTCTACCGATTTCGATACTTAGAAAAATTTTCAGAAAATTTTCTCTCTATGTTTTCCTTGTCAGTTGTGTCTCGGCTCAACCCAGCCGAGACCGTCAGCGCCTCTCAGCCGAGACCCTCGGCTCCTCTCAGTCGAGACCACCAACAAATTTCAGACTTGGACAACTTTCTAAATTTTCTTTCCGTCGGTTCTTTATCGGGTGGACATCCGCCTAGGTTATCCAGTGTATTGGATGGGCTTTTGGCTAAGTCATCCGATGTATCGGATGGGCTTCAGCCTAAGCCATCCGATAATTTTCATACTTAGAATATTTTTTGTAATTTTCCTATCATTTTCTTTGATTTTCTCATTTTTTCTTGTTGGGCAGAGGGTAACTCGCCTCCTTCATTGATTCTTCATGGCCCATTGAGGCCCATGCTGCAACATGAGCTCTGATACCATGCTGTAACGTCCCCGACCCTCCTACTGATGAAGAGGACACTACCATACCATTATCTATCCGGGAAACTAGCCCCATGAACATACACACATAAAAACTGAAATGATTTGAAGTAAAACATGCATACATTGTTACCATACAACAAAAAAAAAACCATACATTCAAGCAATTAGCATGCTCATAATTTTCATTAAACAAAAAAATACAATTTGCAGAGATGAGATAGTCAAGAATACTTATTTTATGAAGAACTTGTCCCACAACCAGCTACGTGGTTGCAACATTCCACCCAACCATAGGCCAATGTGCTCCTTAGTCTCTCAGCAACACTACCACCCTCGCGCTGGGCATGATTTCCCAAGGAATTAGGAGCTAAGTAGGCTCACACATAGCCAAAGATACACAAATCAGCCAAGCCAACATAGTTGGGTTTATCATGCCATCAGGGAGCTGGGAAAAGCTGAATGCTAAGTTGGTGGGCTCATTTAAGAGCTAAGGACACCTACATCAAAACTATCCTGACTTCTAGGACACCCACACACACCCAACACAAGGAATCAATCCCTTCTTTGCTACACAGTCCCTCAGGCCCTGACTTCCCTTCCAGTGCTATTCAAGGGTTGTGGAGAAGAAAGCCAACCCTCTAGATCTGTCTATGTGGCTCCCAAATACACCAATTTTATCAAGCATACCAAGCCTTCATTCCCACTCCAACAAAGTCCAAAGACCAACCACTGCATACACACAACAAAAAAAGCAATTCACATCGCTTGGGAAGAAAATAAAACACCACAAAACAATCGAGGTGAAAATTTAGGTAATACACAACTCTAATTGGGAAATTCGATTCCTGAGTCGTTCTTGGCCCTATCATGGCCAAAACGACTCAATAAGAACCCACAACAAACCAAAATCATGGGGAAACAATTATAACCAACATTTTTACATTAACATACTCAATTCTCAGCTCCATTGCATTGCGGCGAGACCTCCTTTTATGCCTTACACGGACCCTATTATGTGGGCTTTGGATCATGTTGATCTTAACCAATGAATGTTTAATGATATTGACAATGTCTTTATTGCTTCGTTTGCTCCACAAGTGTTTGCTAGGGCTTATGGTCTGAAAACTCCCAAGCAATTTTTCTCAGGGAAATTTTTTGATGAATTCCTTTCCAAATTGAAACACGAACATGTGGTGAAATGTTGTCTCAAAGACCCAACACTAGTGATTCATGTTTCACTTTCAACATATCCAGTTTCTTGGTTTAGAGAGCCTTTCTCGTTGTTTGCATCCATGTTTTGTAGGCTATATGGTTTACCTAACTGTTCCTTATTCAAAAACAAATGGGTCCCTATGGCGAACCATGTTTTGGTTACAGGTGATTCGTTCTACTAGGCACAAATTCTATTTTGCAATTTGCAGGGGAAAATTGAAAAATATCAGAGAACCCCAGTGAACTGGAAACCCTCTTTCTACATGTCAGGGTACGTTATGCATGCATTCTGTGTGTGTTCCTATTTCCCAGAGCTAAATTGGGATTGGAAGGAGAACTACCAACTTGTTCATATATATTGCGTTGATATGTGGGATGACAATTTCATACCTCGTGTTTATGAGCTCTATGACATGTTTCTTGGGTTAATGTATTGTAAAATTTTATAAGTTGATGCTCCTGCATTTTCTGAAAAAGCTAGGGAACTTATTTTTGTTTATGGCGATTGGTATGTAGGTGAATATTTCTATTACATAAGGATTTGGGGTAGCAATACAGCGCATTTGTTTCCAGGAATTGTTCCAGACTGAATGGTGCTTCAAGAATTTTCCTATTAGACTATGATTGATGGGGCTTTCTCGAAGTTGACCAAACATAAGAAGAAGGGGTGGCCTAAATTTCCTGTGAATCTTGGAAATCTTACGGTAGAGAATGCTGGCCATGCGTGTTTGTTGGGAAAGGAGATTTTTATTATGATCTTGGGAGAGGTGTTCAAAAAAATGCATGATCCAGTGGGTTTTTTGTATAATGTATTTCCTTAAGAGCATGTGAAATTTCAATATGTTCATGAAAATGAGCCTGGTGATTTCATGATGAGAGAAGCTCTCACTTTTCAGGAGGCGATTCATAAAATTAATGATCCAGAGACAAAGTCACATCAGTACATGTATGAAAAGGATCTTAAGAGCATAATTTTGTGAGAAATAGCAAATAAATTCGAAGTAAAACAAGATATTGACAAGGAGAAGAGAGAACAAGAAGCGAGAGAATATTTAGCAAGGTCTGCTGTTGCTGTTGCTGCTTGATCTAAGGACAAGGGAAAATGTGTCCTTGAAGGCCCGGCTAGTCCCTCTCTTTGGAGAATGGAAGATATGCTGGACAAAGGGTTTAAACTGTACCTAATTGACAAGGAGAAGAGAGAAGAAGAAGCGAGAGAACATGCAGCAAGGTCTGCTACTGCTATTGGTGCTCAATCTGAGAAAAAGAGGATAGGTGTTCTTGAAGGCCGATTGAGCTATGCTCTTACAATAATCGAAGATATGTCAGAGAAAGGGACATAACTCAAAAGAAATTTTGAAAAAGTGAGGTCTGAATTGTAATATGAGACAAAGTTAATTGAAGTAAATCCTAAAAGGCTGAAAAGTGTAGTAGTTTCTGAAGAGGCTCAACTAGCAGAAGCATGGACAAAAGAAAAGTTGATTTCTTTGGTCTCAATTGGCAAGAAAGAAGAGAGGTTTGTTCAAGAATGTTCGATGTTAGATACAGCTGTACAAGAATCTTCTGTACAAAATGTAATTTGTTTATCATCAACTCAGATTGAGAGTCATGATACGAATGTGGAAGAAGACGCTGAGGATGTTATGAATGACATTGTGTCATCTATCCCCAATATCCAAAGGTTTTCTAGTATGTTAGGTACATCATCTTTGCAACATTGTTTTTCTGAGGTAAATTTGTCATCAATAATGGCAGCTACTGTTAGCATGTTCACCAGTTCAGTTGACTCACCTATTCATAGTTCTGTTTCTTCTCTTTCATCAGCTCAACTTATCACTACAGGCCAGTACGACATTCCTTTTGTCTATATAACTCTTCTTGAAAAGAAGGATTTTCCTATATGTGATTCTTTTACATCACTCACTTTTACCTCTATTTTTGGTCGTGTTGTCCCTGTTAGCATGGACATTCCTTTAAATCAAACCCAAAGTAATCCTTTGGTTAGCATCCACTAGCAAATCATTTCATGTTCTGAAGTTATCACAGATTTTGTAGAAGATGCAGTTATATCCTTTGGCAAATATTATTGGAGTAAAAAGTATAAAACTGTGGTTAAAAGGGAAGCCAAGAGAGCCAGAGAAAGTTCAGGCATAAATGTGCATGCTATTGGTGAGCTCATATGGAAGGCAGACGCAAGTGATATGCAACAAGGAGCAGTGGACACAATAGCTGCTATGGGAAAGAGCAGATAAAATATGAGAGATTTAAAAAAAAATTAAACAAATCCGTCGTTGTAACATTATACCTTCAGATTCGTTGAAATGGGTGTTTTTAGAACAAATGGAAATGGTTTTTAGTGAAACAAAAACTATTTCCCAATGGAAACGAAGCTCTGAACACAATGGAACAGCTCCTATAGGCCAAAAATGTACAGAAAATCCAGAACCATAAACCCTTTCAAAGTTTCAGCAACACCGGTTCCAAATCTTGATCAAAACCGAAAGCGGCTCTTCATAAACTCTCTGATACCATGTTCAGGTGCAAAAGGTACTCCCAAAAGATCGAACACCTAGAGCATCCAATTCACACAAAAATATCACAGATCAATACACGATGTTTGGCATGTGGTTAAAACCCTCGAGAGGGAAACAGTCCATGGCCCCAGCCAAATAGCTACTTGGAGCAATTTATTATGAAAAAGAAATAAAGTTACACAAGTTTCTCATAATTGATCAACTAGCCAAGGACCCTCCATGCTCTTTAAATAGAGATCATGGACCAATTGGGTGTTAAGCCACGGATCAATGGTAGGTATGATCTAAGAGAAGTTGAATTGTCAGATCACTTTATGTCTAGAGCATATTGTGATCATTGGATTAGAATATTTAAAAATGCATACTAATGCATACTAAAGAAACACACTTTACCTAACGGATATATTACACAAGTTGATCTTAACTAACTCCTAAGTGTCTAAATATCCTAACAGTTTCAAAATCTTCCAAATTTACGACATATACTAAAATCCTATGTGTTCAAATACAAATATGACCATGTACCTATTTCCAATTTTCGACACTTCGGTGTTTAGAAATCTATCTCGTATTTTGTAGCAATAAGGAACATGCCACATTTCGATATCAAATTTTGTAACATATCAAGAAATCATAGAAAAGACAATGTAGCAGCGAGTGCGATAAATGAAATATTGTAAAAAGATCTTGTAGATTGTCATTAGATGAGAAAAATTGAAGATACAACCCCATGTTTATCAATAATGACAAAGTTTATTGCATTAATGGAACAACAATGCATTGATGAAGCATTAATGTGAATGAAGAGACATAGGTAAAGTGTCTTTCATCACCTGAATCGATAGTAAAAAAAAACCATGGCCAAGTTGACACCAAACTGACATTTTAAATGCACAAAAGCGATGTAGTAAATAATAGCCTAAATCCAAAGCCTCAATTGAAAATAATTTCCATAACTTGTTATTTAGGACAACATATAGAAGTGTAGTGAAAACACAAAAGCCACCTGCCGAAAAAACACGATAAACAACAATTGGAAAGAAGGATTCACAATTGAAAATCAATCCATTGAGTCCATCAATTCATTCAAGAACAACAATGGGTAGAAGTGTCATCAAAACATGCAATACACCTGGCAAAAAAAGATGGTACCGATCAAATCCATACGAATAGACAGAATAAAGCCTGAGCATTTTCAGAACATGTACCTAACCGATCAAATCCATGCCGCCTTTTTCCACACCTAAAGTCCATGATCTGTCCCTTCCCAATTACGGGATATAAGAATGGCAAAATTTAACCATGACGCTAAATTTTCGATTTCGCAAGATACGATTTGCAACATTCCGATTTCTGAAGTTTCATATTTTCAAATAAAGAAACACCGAATATAGTATTTCCGACTTTCGACATTGGCGTATCCCAAATCAGTGTGAAAACCCTATGTAAAATGCGTGAAATTGTTTCCATACATTTTTTTTGCATATGTGAGTTTTGAATTTCGCACTTGCTACAATAACCTAATTTTCTCTCTGGTTATTTAATCTTCGCCAAATGTAGAGTCACTGAAAAAAAACGCATAGTGAGTTTAAGATAAGCATGGACTTGGCACATGAAGAGCTTACGTGGAAATAATACAAACAGATAGAATAAATCCTGACACAAAAACCATCTGATCAACTCCATGCTGCCTTCTTCCGTCCCTGCCGGATCACGAGATACAATAACGTAAAAGTGTAACAATTAAACTCGCCAATAACCAAGAGACACATGTTGAGATGTTAATGGTCAGGGAGATGAGGAATCTTTTGGGACAACTTCTTTCATTGAGAAACGCCCACGCCATAATTACTTTTTATATAAAAATGATTGATTATTGAAATAGTTTTTTTAAATGTTTTTTATAACCTTCTTTGAATAACTTAAACGAGAAGCCAACATACATTAGGTTGATAAATCATTTGTGCACCTCAACTAACCAATTTAATAACTAGTAGATATAGGGATTTCATTTGATTAACTTCAAATACATCTAATTAATATTATTTAGTATTTATATATATATAGCAATGTAAAAATTATCATAGGGAGCATCTCATTTTGTGTTCACTATATTTTTAATTAGACAATAGTATAGATATATCTTAAATGTAGATCTATCAAGTACCAAGAGACATCCAATTTTTTAAGGTATTATTTTTTTAATGACATTTTATTTGGTTTTACATTTTTATTTTATGAGCGGATATGGATTTTTTAATTACTTTTTATTTAGTTATTTATTTTATTTCCTGAGCCACATAAAAAAAAATTACTTTTTATTTTTGGTACATAACATTACTTCGTTACATGTGATGTTACACATCTCCCCCATACTGGGTTGTAAGCACCTCACTACTCTCGGTGCAACAAAGACAATGATCAACAACTAGTAAGTAGAATACACACAAACACACACACACACACACACACACATGTTTTTTTACTAGGGGAATCAACAACTGGGGACTGGTCTGGTACTCGTATGACATTGGGTCCAAAGATCCAATCCTGCTACGATTATTGTAACACACCTAAGAACCTGAATATTATTTGTTTTTAAGACTTTAAATTATTAATTTTGAGATTTTGACCAAGTGAGGTCAAAATAAATGTAAAAGAACTATTAATTATTTAATAATTAAAAGCCGAGAGAATAAAACATGAAGTAGTTGTTGTAGAGAGTTTGCTGACCCACAAGGAGGAATTACAAGTGTCAAAGAAAAAACCAAGTGACAAAACTACTGAATGAAAACTCAAGTCATGCAGGAGGCATCCTCCCTAAAACTCAAGTTGAGACTCATTGTGGATTAATAATGAGTAGGTGGCTCATAAATGACTAGGCCCTAGGAAAAATACTATAAGTATTGAATCCATCGAATGAGCAGGAGGCTTGTGATGGAGGGAAATGCATACTAGTTTATACAAGAGAGAATTGTGACCAGTATTTGTTCATGTGGTTCAACAAACATGCTCGAGGGTTCCAGAGTAAGTGACTTGGTTGTTCTGGAAGATTGGTTGGGAGGAACGACAACCTTCAGTTTTGATTTCCCATCAATGGTGGCGGGTTCCATTCTATTAATCATTTGTTTAGATTTGTTATTTTCATTTATGGAATTGTTTATTAAATCCTACTAATTTCTTATTACAGTATTGTATACATAAATTTATAGATCAAGGAACTTCTTAATATTTGTTTTTCCATTTATTTATGCGCTAAGCTAATAGAAAACATATATTTACACATAATATGATGTCATACTAGATAAACCCTTAGTATAACAGTAATAACTTAAAAAGCATTGATAACTGATAAATTGTAGTATCTATTAACAATGTATAGAAGTAGCAACAGAGCCGAGAAACTTCTTTTTATACAAATATTATCAATATAACCACTAAACATGAATATGTCATTAAAGCCGAAGATAAAAATTTATAAAAACTTAACTATGTTAACAAACTGTAAACAGTTCATAAACTATAAACTAAAACGAGAGGATAAAGAATACACAGTAATAATGTACAACGCGAATCCAATATTTTGGATTAAAAGGTTAATTCAAGTCATCAATGAGATCGGAAGTCAAGTTGAAATTCGAGTTAGAATCTTCAACTAATACACTTCAAACTGTATATGTTATCAAATATAACTAAGTTGAGAGGGAAATAAAACCTTCCTTATAAACAGTAGCATTCACATCACAAATATGAAGTCCTCATATTCTAAGATTTACTATCGAAAAGTAAAAGTCTAGCTAGGCTTTAAACAATATCACAGAGTCTTAACCCTAGCATTCTTTTACACACACTAAAAATCCATTAGCGCATTACAGCTTAACTTAATCTTTCAGTGAGTCTTGAGAAGCTATGAGGCTCTCTTCCAGTTTCAAACCCTTGCACAGAGGTATTTATATACCAGATCTTGTGGATGAAAAGGAGGGACATCACACATTCCTGGATGGAGGAGCATGTAATTATCCAATTCGCAGCAATGCCATGACCCACATTTAATCCAAATGAAAAACTAATAAACATTTAGAGACCGGTTTTATTGAAGAAGTATTGAGATAACATTAATGAGGGTAAACAAATATTACCAAAGGAACACCTCCTAATTCTAGAATCCAACAACCACCACAACAAAAGCTTAAAAATCATCACAGAGATTTGGATACATCAACACTTGTAATACACCAACATTTAATAAATTGTTATTAAATGCTTTTTGAATATTTTATTTTATTTTATTTTAAATATTTTTTAGAAGAAGTCAAAAATAAAACAAATGTAATGGATTATTCTTTTATTAATAAAAGATACTGAAGGGGACATAAATGAAATAACTGTTGAAGAGTGTTTGCTAACCCACAAGAGGAAAAGACAAGTGGTTGAAGTTGCTGAGTGAAACTCAAGGTGCATGAGACATCTTCCCCAAAATAAGGTCACAACTCTTTGTTGAGTGCTAAAGAGTAGGAGGCTCATAAATGACCAAGTCCTAGGAAAAATACTATATAATAGTACTTCCATTAGCGAGCAGGAGGCTAGCATTGGACAAGGAATTGAATCTGATAATGCAAGAGATGGTGCATTAAGTGGATTTTTCTCTTGTGGTTCAGAAAACAGGCTCGGGGGTTCTGGAGCAAGTGATCTTGGTTGCACTAGGAGTTGGTTGGGAGGAATGGCTATTTCATTTCTCTTTTCCTAGCAGTGGTGCTAGGTTTGTTGTCCTATTTCTTATCCATTTAAAATTAGTTACAATAGGATTTCCAGTTTAACTATGAATCACAACTATTTCCTTTGGCATAAATTTTATTATGAATTTGTATATAATATTGATTTACTATGAATCTGTATAGGATAGTGATCTATGATGAATCTGAATAGAAAATTGATCTTATTATGTATTTGCTCAAATATTTCCTATTATGTTTTGAATCCAAATGTTATTTCCTATTTATATTTATTTATGTAAAATAATATGATTTAGTATTTGTAAGATTTCTAATGAATTTCTATCCGGGCATCCATACCCGAATTGAAGATCTCGAGTGATGTGTATTATTTAAACAACTAGTAAATTGAACACAAGTTACTGAAAATCTAGTTAAATAACATAGAGTAAATTTTCTTATAATACAATATGGTATTTTAAATAAGTTATTTAGAAACCAGAACCGTACTAAGATATATTATATCTTTAGTTAAATTTCAATACGACAGACAGGAGGAATCCATTTAATAAACTCACAGATGTAACATCCCGTTTTTGACCCCGTTTGCGTTTAAGTAATATGATGTAAATAATCATGGTGTGGAGCTCAAGGCAAAAGCTCCACCATCGATTTAGTGTTTATGTTTAAGTGATTAAGATTTAGGCTGATGGTGTTTTTATGCTAGCTGAATGTTATAGGTTTGGACATCATGTTAAATTTGCAATTTTTTTAAACTAAAATCCTACATCCAGCTATGTTAATGCAACAAAATGAGATGGAGGCATGATTTTTCCTAAGGATAAGGGGGGGAGGGGTGGGGAGATTGGAAGAGTGGGAAAAAATTCAAAATGGGTAGAGCACCATTTATGGAAAAAATGTTTTTTAAATTTTCTTTGGAAAAGAAAACACCAAAAAACATCTTCCTTTCCCTCATGCAGCCGTGTTTCACCTTCCCCTCACGATTTGGACTGTGTTGAACATTTTTGGAAAGGGAATTCTGGCATTCACACAACAAGCAAAACCTCTCTGAGTCTCGATCCATCAGGAATTTCCTGTTCTGTGAATTGTTTTCTTTGTCACAATTTTTCTATCTGTTAGTTGTTTCCTGAATGCGAATGCCCAGAATCCAATTTGTGTTTTTGATTTGAATGACCAACAAATGATTTCGTTTTGGTAATTGCAGTAGTTGTTCTGGCTCATGCAATGCTCATAGATTTGTAATTACTGTGTGTGTGTATATTCCTTGGATTATGTTACATTTTGTTAATCCCAGAACTGAGATTGTTGTGTGTACATCCTCATTTGGCATCAGAACTAATTTGGGGAATGGAAATGTAGTTTTGACTTGCTTGATAAACCTAGTGTGTGAAGGAACCTCACAGACTAATCTAGAGGGCTGGTTTTCTTCTTTGCATACCTTGAATAGCACTAGAAGGGAAGGCATGGCCCAAGGGACTGTGTAGTAGAGAAGGGGATGATTCCTTGTGTTGGGTGTGTAAATGTTTAGAATTTCGGCTAGATCCAGTGTGGGTGTTCATAGCTCTGGGATTGATCTCAGTAGCTTAGCAATAAGTATTTCCACCTCCTTGGTAGCCTGATAAACCCATATTTTGGCTTGGATGTGTCTCATGTGAATTTTGGCTAAGTGTAAACCACTGTCTATGTTAGCCTGATAAACCCAACTGGAAGGATGGTTTGGTTGGTAGCCTGATAAACCCATCTGTTGGCTTGGCTATGACGTGTATAAAATTTGGCTATGTGTAAATCATTGCATGTGTAATCCTGATAAACCCAACTATGTTGGCTTGGCTGAGTTTTATTGTATCCTTGGCCATGGGGAAGTATTCTAGTGTTCCTTATTCCTTGTGGGAATCATGCCCAGCTCAAGGGTGGCAGTGCTACTGAGATATTGATGAGCACACTAGCCTATGGTTGGGTGGAACATTGCAGCGATGTAGATGGGTGCAAGGCAAGCTTCTTTCAAGATAAGTATTCTTGTCTATTTTATCTATGCATCTGCATATGGATTATGAATTAATATGAACATGTTAAATGTTGTGAATGAATTATTTTTGCTTCCGCTGTATGTTAATAATTTATGTATCTGTGTATATTTAAGTTCAATGCATTTTTATCATGTGTATGTTCATGGAATTTAAATTTCCCGGATTAGATAGCATTATGGTCACGTTCCCTCTTGGGTAGACGGGAGGGGACTGACAACAAAGAATTGGTCAAATCTAACTAAACCAAACAACACAGTTAAAATATTTCTCTATAATAAATCAAAGGATCTTAAAAGCTAATTATCCATGGATTTAATAAAACCTCAGCTTAAACATATCATAGATTGAGATTGAAGGAATACGAGTAACAAAATATGCTATATCTTTGAAATAACAATCAAAATTACAATTGATCATAACTAGATCTTTTAGATCTAGTCCATATTGTGTTTGGATAGCCTAATATTATGGGTATCTGACCCGAGGCATACATTTATAAAAACAAAATAAATATATAATAATCATCAATTCTACTTAATCCGAGTCAAATAATCAATACAAAACCATCGAAGTCATCTACATGCGTTAGCAAAACCATGGATAAATGATAGTCGAGGTATAAACAAAATAATAACAGAAACTATCTCTAAAATTAACCAGACTCAAATTCCTTAATTATTGAACTAACAGTCAACGACCAAAGTCGAGGTTAATAAACCCTTAAATGAGAATCTGATTCAAATCTAGTTGGAGGCTATTTTAAAATAAATCATTACTACATATTTCCAAATCAAACGCCGAAGATATTCTCCTAAATGAAGAATCTTCCAAATCCAATACATGTCAGTAAGACCATCGAAGGATGGAAACCATGGCATAAACAGAAGTCATACATGTATATTTAATAGCCACAATATAAATAATGATAGAAATTATTCTAACTTCTAGTAATGCACAGAAAACACATAAGTAAGAAATGGGAAAAGACCCTAAGGGTCTCATTCATCTTTTAACATTAATAACATCAAATGTTAAAATGGATTTGAAATCCATGTGGCTGTAAGACCATCAATGATGGAATCCTCCATCTATTTAAAACTTCATTAGTGAAATAAGTTTACAGATTAACTAAAGTGGTGGTAAGCCCATCCACAATGGCACCCGCGATAATCTTCCAATCCATAGAACAAGCAACAAAACACGTTTAAAACAAATGATGGAGCAGATAGGTTGTGAATCCCTCTGTCAGTTATAGTTTAAACCCCTAATGGATAACCTTGGGATGCTATGTAGCTTCTCACATGCATTAACTTTTAACGTCTGCAAAGAAGTCAACATTTCATGACCATAGAGTGTCAATTCATGACACCTATTCAAGAATATTTGTTGAAGGTTAGGGAAAACACTCTCATCAAAATATATCCCCTTAATTTTGTTTGTGCCAACGCTAAGGACTTAAGCACCAACATGAATTTTTCATTGGAGGAGATCAATTTATTCAACTCTCTTTCCTCTTCTAATAAGATATTTTCTCCGTCTTCTTTGACCACCTTTCTAAATGGATGTTCTCACAAAGGACAATTTTGAATACACAAATATTCTAGATTGTTCATATCGAGAAGCTCTCATGGTAAGTATTCTATGCCACATATATGTATTTTCAACAGATTCAATTGATTCAATAGTCCAATTGAATTAGGAAAGGATTTCAATTGTGTCAATCATCAGAGTGTTAATCTCTTCAAGCTCTTGAGGTCACCCATACTAGATGGTAACATATGCAAGCTGGATGCATGTTTCAAAGATATAAGTTTGAGTTGATTTAAATTCCCAGAATAATTTGGGAGTTTCTACAAAGAGGAAGCATCATTCAACTCGATGTGCTGGAGGTTTGTTAGCTCTACGAAGCGATCGGGAAACTTCTACAAATACCTTGCATTATTCAACTCGATATACTGGAGGTTTGTATCTCTCTGAAGCGATCAGGCAACATCTGCAAGCTGAATTCCCAATTCAAACATATATGTTTGATTTGTTGTAAATTTGCATAAAAATTTGGGAGCCTCTACAATTGGTCAACATGATCCAAGTCTAAGTACTGGAGGTTTGTTAGCTCTCTGAATCGATCGGGTATAAACATAATTGCTATTAACCCTTTTAAAACTAAGAATTTTAAGGATAGCTGATTACAAAATTCATCGAGAAAAATTTTCAGTGTGGATGGAATGCATGCACCACATATGGCAATCTTTTCAAGTTACTTTAGCTTCCCTGTAGACTTTGTAATTTCTGAAAGGGTAGCATAGATATTGAACTCGTAGTTGGAGAGGCACTACTTGCATTATTAAAGTCTCAACATAAGAGATCTATGATTGAGTCTACAAAATGAACTTTAATGAAAATATTGTTATGAACAAAGCAGCTAAGTCTGAATCTATGTTCCACAAATCTATTAGCAATTTCCTTTAGTCCCTTGTTTCACTGAAAACTAATTCTCCACCTGTAGATATTTTAGAACATGAACACCATATCTGGAATAATAATAATGCTTCTCACTTATAAAAGATATACATATCACTTAAATGGAACAAAATTATGAGCACACAAGGAAATCAAACAAAGCATTCAATAAATACAAACACATATAGTTGCATTCAATAAATACAAACAAAGCATTCAAATATAGTTGCATATTCAAGAAAAAAAACTCCAACTTTGGAATGAAAACTTTCAATTTCATTTACATATGCATTATGTGGAAAAGATACAAGTTTCTCTCTCACTACATTCGTATTCTACAACATTAACATGTTGATGTAATTGTAACTTCGGAATGTATTCACTTGTATTTCTTATGTATTGTAACCCGATGTTTATTCCGAGATGTATTTGTAATGTACTTGACTCATGCCATGCCCCGATATTCCTATCGGGAGGTTCTATAATGTAAACAAGTCATGTCAAGTCATTGTGGGTAATCCTCCTATTGGTTAAGGGTTAAAGTCCCCGCAGTTCCGTGGCACTAGGGTTATTAGACTCACCTAGTGAAGTTGGCCCTAGCTGGGTTTAGTCAAGTCATGAATTAGTATAAATAGAGAGCTATCCTCTCTATTTATCACACACTCACTCACACTCAGTTGTAGTGCATAGATGAGGAAGAAGAAGACATTGGGGCAAGGAAGAAAGAGGTTACTGCCGTCAAGAGATCATCTTGCTGTTTTGGGGTTTTACTTTTGGTGTTGTTTCTATCTCTGAGGAAGTTGCAGGGTTTTCTCCATTTATGGTTTCCCCGAGGAAAAACAATGTGTTCATTGTCTCTTGTGTTTGATTGATGTGCTTGTTATTCTCTTAGTTAAAGATCCTAATATAATGCTAGCTTAATGTTAAAATATCTAACATGGTATCAGAGCTAACCTGAGAAGAAGACACTGTGCAGCTGCGGGAACTAGGGCTTCCTACTTTTTTGGATCTCTCTCCATATATTTTCAGCAAAAGAAGGTTGGAATAACTCTCATCCATAGGGCGCATCTTTTTGTCGAAGCAGAATCCAATTCTGAGGTTTTTTAGTTTTGGATCCAACACTACTGCAAAAAATTAGGGCTTTCCACAGAAGTGGAATTTTTCAATGAGCCTAGGCCTGGATTGATCTCCTCCTCAAAATCCAAGTTAGGGATCAAGATCAAAGCATTTGGTTGGATAGAACTCCAGAAAAGCAAAACCCTAATCTGCTCCTGAACCAACACTGCATAATTTCAGCTCTAAATCCAGATCCGACATCTTGACCTAGTAAGATCTAAATATTTTTATTTCCATTTGAGGTTCTAAGTTAAGATGTCTCATCACACCAAGCTTGATGAAAAGCTTGAGGGAGCTGATAACTTCCGAGCTTGGAAGTATAGGATCTCCCTGGTCTTGGAAGAAAATGATTTGGACTCCTATATCAGTGAGGAGGTTCCAGTTCCAGAGGGAGATGAGGCTAAATCCTTACACAAGAAGAAGTTGGTTATGGCAAAGAGGATTATTGTTGATTTAATCAAGGATCACCTCATACCACATGTGTCCTCCCTAAAGACACCTAAAGCTATGTTTGATGCCCTAACCAAATTGTTTGAAGGGAAGAACATAAACCAGAAGATGACTTTGAGAAACAAACTGAAGAATGCAAAGATCCAAAATGCAGAGACCATCCAGTCTTACTTTACAAGGGTATCTCAGATCAAGGAACAACTAGAAGCAGTAGATGAAGAAGTGGAGAATGCAGAGATTGTAATGACCACCTTGAATGGTCTCCCTAGATCATGGGACTCCTTTATTCAAGGAATCTGTGCCAGAAAGAAGTTAGTCAAGTTCAGCAGACTATGGGAAGAGTGCTCTCAAGAAGAAGCTCGAATAGTAGCTCGAGAAGAAAATATGGGAAGTGAAGATCAAGCTCTCATGGTACACTCCAAGAAAACCAAAAGAAGTTCTCATCACCCCATAGGTAAGTACTCTCACAAAGATAACACTAGAAAAGATTTGTCTAGAATCAGATGTTATACATGTGACGAAAAAAGGACACTATGCTAGAGAATGTCCTAGAAACAAAAATGTCTCTCACAAGAAGAAGGGAAACAAGAGAAGACAACATGCTCATGCTACATAGGATGATGAACCTTCAACAAAGAGAACCAGATATGAAAGTGAATATTCTTCAAGCGAGAAAGAATATGTTTTGATTTCCTCTCTTACAGGAAACATTACTCATGGAAGCAATGATTGGCTTTTATATAGTGGGGCTTCCAAACATATGACAGGATTCAAGGAATCCTTTGTGAAACTATCAGAACATGAATCACCTCACAAGGTGAAGCTCAAAGATGACTACCAGTATCCAATAAAAGGTAGTGGGGAATCCTCCTATAAGCTAGACTCAGGAAAGTCTATGATAATGAAGGAAGTATTGTTTGTACCAGGACTAAAGAAGAATCTCCTCTCCATATATGCATTAGATGAAAAAGGAATGAGAGTTGCATTTATAGATGGCCAAGTCATCATGTGGCCAAAGGGAAAGACTATTGATGATGCAGTAGTGATTGGGGAATAAGAAGGAGGTTTGTACAAATTGAAGGGCCATCCATAACAAGGCTTGGTCCATGACACAGTAGAGCCAAATGAACTTTGGCATAGAAGGCTTGCACATGTGCATTACAGAGCACTACCACTTGCAAGCAAAGCTGTTGAAGGTCTTCCAGAAATACAAGAAAAACATGATGGGATCAACAAAGGATGTGTGAAAGGAAAGAACACAAAGAAGACATTTCCAACTAGCGAGAGCAAAGCAAAAGGAATCTTGGAAATCATCTGGTTGGATGTATGTGGTCCAATGTCATCAAGTTCTCTAAGTGGGTATGTATACTATGTTTATTTTATTGATGATTTTTCTAGGAAGACATTGATTTACTTCATGAAGAACAAAGATAAAGTATTCAACAAGTTCAAGGAATTCAAAGCCTTGATCGAGAATCACATAGAAAAGAAGATCAAGACCTTTCGATCAGATAATGGAAGAGAATTCACATCAAATGAATTCAAAGAGTTATGCAAAGACTCAGGGATTAAGAGGGAGTTGTCCACCCCATATAATCCACAACAAAATAAGATTGCAAAAAGGAAGATTAGAACTATCATGGAAGCTACAAGAGCTATGCTTCATGATTAAGATCTTCCTATGCATCTATGGGCAGAAGCTGCAAGGACAACAGTGTATGTATAGAACCGTACTCCACACAGAGTACTCGAGAAAAAGACACCTAAAGAAGTATTTTTCAGCAAGAAACCAGAAGTCAGCCATCTCAGAATATCGGTTGTCCAGTGTACATACATATTCCGAAAGAGAAGAGGACAAAATTAGATCCTTCAGGAAAGAAGGGTATATTTGTGGGATACTCTGAAAGCTCGAAGGCTTATAGAATATAATTCCCAGGTTTCAAGAATATCGACATCAGCAGGGATGTGACATTTGATGAAGACTCAGCTTACAACAAATCTAGAAAGAAACCTTCTAAAGTTCCTGAAGAAGCAGAAGCACCTAGTATTCATGATAAAACCATGAATGAAGAAACTTAAGAAGAAGATCAAGAATTTGAAGAACCACAAGAACTTGTAGATCCACCTCAGGAGAAGAATCCTCATAAGAGGAAACCTACTTGGGTACGAGAAGCTATCCAAGGTGTGGAAAGATATGGGGCTCCAGAAGAGAATCATAGAGAAAGAAAGAGGACCAGATCCTGCTCCAGATATGTAGCTTTATTATGTGATTTCATCGATAAAGAACCTTCCAATTATGAAGAAGTGGAAGAACGGAAAGAATGGAAGGATGCTATGATCGAAGAGTATCAATTGATCATGAAGAATGATGTTTGGAATGTTATCCCAATACCAAAAGGGAAGTCTGTCGTAATTTCCGAATGGATCTACAAGATCAAGAATGCTGCAAATGGTAGCATTGAAAAATATAAATCAAGATTTTTTGCTCATGGTTTCTTCTAGAAAGAAGGAATAGATTATGAAGAAACTTTAGCACTTGTAGCCATATACACTTCCTTCAAATCAGTACTTGCTCTGGATACAGTGATGAAATGGAGGATACACCAGATGGATGTCAAGACTGCTTTCTTGAATGGTGTAGTGGAAGAGGAAGTGTATGTAGAGCAGCCACTTGGTTTTGAGACACATGACATGGAGTCTCATGTGTGTAGATTGACGAAATCCCTGTACGGGTTGAAACAAGCACCCAGGACATGGTATGACAGAATTGACAGCTTTCTATCCGGTTTGGGCTTTACCAAGAGTAAAGCGGATTCCAACGTTTACTACAAGGTTGAATATGGAAACCCAGTGATGCTCCTACTGTATATAGATGATTTGTTTGTAACAGGTATGGATGGGTTGATTGCTAATACGAAGAGGAAGCTTGCTGCCGAGTTCAAAATGAAGGACTTGGGTATGATGCATTATTTTCTAGGCATGGAGGTGTGGCAGAATGCAGATGGAATTTCCCTAGGACAAGGGAAATATACAATAGAGATCCTGAAGAGGTTTGGGATGATGGAATGCAAGGCTATGGCCACACCTATGGCATCGAAGTTGAAGCTATTGAGTGATGCTTCATCAGAGATGGTTGATGCTACGATGTATCATCAGATGATTGGGTCCTTGATGTACCTGACGAACACGAGACCAGATATTTGCTTTGCTGTGAACACCTTGAGCCAGTTCTTGATAGATCCAAGACATGTTCAATTGATTGTTGCAAAGCATATTCTAAAGTACCTGAAGGGTACAGTTGATTATGGGCTCAAGTATGAGGCAAGTCAAAAGATTAACCTAGAGGGTTATGTTGATTCAGATTGGGCAGGAAGTACCATCGATAGGAAGAGTGATTTAGGGTGTTGCTTCAGTATGGGATCAGGTGTGATCTCTTGGTTTAGCAGGAAGCAATCCTGTGTGGCACTGAGTACAGCTGAAGCAGAGTATGTCGTAGCTTGTTCAGCTAGTTGTGAGGTAGTATGGCTAAGGAAGCTACTGTCTGATTTATTTAATATCTAGTTGGATGCTACTTGTATATATTGCGACAACCAAAGTTGTGTGAAGTTGTCGGAGAACCCAATGTTCCATGACAAGTCGAAGCATATCGAGATCAAGTATCACTATATCAGGGATATGGTGCAGAGGGGAGTAGTGAAGCTCTATTATGTTGCGACGGACGAACAAATAGCTGATGTGTTGACGAAGCCATTGGCCAGAGTGAAGTTTGAGTACTTTAGGGAGAATCTTGGTGTTCTCCAGATCGAGGTTCCTTCCAAGGGGAAGTGGTGAGTCCGTGAGCCATTCTGACATGGTGAGAGGATTGGTTCCTTCCATGGTCAGATGTAAGGGCTGACCCATTATTTAATGGTGAGAGGATTGGCTCCTTCCATGTCAGATATGAGGGCAGAGCCATTTTGATATGACTGTAGGATTAGTTCCTACATGATCCAATATAAGGGTTATTGCCATTCTTGGAATGGAACTGCCTGGTGAGTTACCAGGAATACTTGGTCTAGGACTGAGGGCCTTTCTAATATGATTGTAAGATGTAGTCTTACATGATCAAATGTGAGCTCATGGCCATTCTGATGTGATTGAGGGATGTGTTACCACTTCATCAGATATAAGGGATGTTTCCATTCTTGGAATGGAGCTGCCTGGTGAGTTTCCAGGAAAACTTAGTTTGGGACTGAGGGCCATTCTGATATGACTGTGTGATGTGTTCTCACATGATCAGATATGATTGCATGGAAATTCTAATGTGATTGAGGTATGTGTTCCCACTTGATCATATATAAGGGTTGTTTCCATTCTCTGGGAGAATGGAGGCACCTGGTTAGTTACCAGGAACCCTTAGTTTGGAACTGAGTGCCCTTCTGACATGGTTATAGGATTAAGTTCCTTCCATGTTTAGATGTAAGTGCTATTCCTTTTCACAGATGGTAGTAGTTGTGTCCTACCATGCTGGTGATTGTAAATGCTGTGCTTTTTCACAGATGGTAGTAGGTCTATCCTACCATGATGGTGATTGTTAGTGCTGAGCCTTTCCATAGATGATAGTAGATGTGTCCTATCATGCTAGTGGATTTGAGTGCTATGCCTTTCCACAGATGATAGTGGTTGTGTCATATCATGCTGTTGGTTGTAAGTGCTGAGCCTTTTCATAGATGATAGTAGTTGTGTCCTATCACGCTGGTGAATGTGAGTGCTGGGCCTTTCTAATGTGATTATAAGATTGGTTCCTACATGATCAGATGTGAGTGTTGGGCATGCCTTTCTGACATGGTGTTGGATGTGTTCCTCTCATGGTCAGATGTAAGTGTTGGGTGGTCCATTCTGACTTGGTGTCAGATATAAGTGCTGAATAAGACCTACATGGAAGCTAGGCCTACAACTAGCATGAAAAAGGGATGGCTCTGTAGAACTTCCTGTAACGAGAAGAATCATGAGATAGCACCTGTGATGATCCAGTGATGATGATCCAGCAGTGATGATCTAGATCAAGTGATGATCCTTGATCCAGTGATGATGTTTAGTGATGATCCAGATCTAGTGATGATGATCCAGATCGAGTGATGATCCAGATCCTGTGATGATGATCTAGATCGAGTGATGATCTAGATCCAGTGATGATGATCTAGATCCGATGATGAATATGACTTGGAGATGAAGATGACGAGAACTTGACAATGATCCAGATGATACAGATAAGACAACTTGTGCTGATAAATTGTGTCCAGAGAATACGTTCCTAGTTAAGAGGGAGTGTTGATGTAATTGTAACTTCATAATGTATTCACTTGTATTTCTTATGTATTGTAACCTGATGTTTATTCCAGGATGTATTTGTAATGTACTTGAGTCATGTCATGCCCCGATGTTCTTATCGGGAGGTTCTATAATGTAAACAAGTCATGCCAAGTCATTGTGGGTAACCCTCCTATTGGTTAAGGGTTAAAGTCCCCGCAGTTCCAGGGCACTAGGGTTATTAAACTCACCTAGTGAAGTCGGCCCTAGTTGGGTTTAGTCAAGTTGAGAATTAGTATAAATAGAGAGCTAGCCTCTTTATTTATCACACACTCACTCACACTCAGTTGTAGCGCATAGCTGAGGAAGAAGAAGACACTAGCGCAAGGAAGAAAGAGGTTACTGCTATCAAGAGATCATCTTACTATTTTGGGGTTTTACTTTTGGTACCGATTCTATCTTTGAGGAAGCTGCGGGGTTTTCTCCATTTATGGTTTCCTTGAGGAAAAACATTGTGTTCATTTTCTCTTGTGTTTGACGGTTGCGCTTGTTATGCTCTCAGTTAAAGATCCTAATATAATCCTAGCTTAATGTTAAAAATATAACATAACATACATTATCATACCTATAAAACTAGTTTCAATAATATTTCAATACCAATAAAACATACACCAAGTATAAGGAGTCTCGGTCCCTCGTTTGTTGTTGGTGGAGAGAATGACTTCATCGAGAATCCTTTGCACATTTAATTTGGAAGTTATCTTCTCAACTAACAGCTAAAATGGAGAATGAGGTGGCACTGATATGAGTTGGCATTGAACATTTCATGCTATCTGAAATTTGTTTTCACTTACCAACATTCTCCCACTTGAAATCAAATGGAGGAAAAAAATTTGTTATTCATCCAAAACTATGCATCATGTTACTCCTAAGCAAACCAAGCTTCTACAAAGCTCTTGCTTGTCTCTTGGAAAAACTTTAGTGACCATATCATCAGTGTTCTCAGCAGTATGAATATTTTCCATATTTAAATTCCCTTCTTCTAACACTTGGTGAATCCACTGGTACCTTAGATCAATGTGCTTGGTTCTTGAGTGAAATGTTGGGTTTTTCACCAAGTGAATGGCGCTCTGACTGTCACAATGAAACACATATTTGTGTTGTTTTTCCCCCATATCTCCTAGGAACCACTGCATCCACAACATATATTTGGAAGCAACTGTTGCAGCTATGTATTCTGCCTCGGTTGTGGAGAGAGCTACAATGTTTTGTAGCCTAGATACCTAAGACACTCCTGCACCTGCAAATGTACACAAATAACTAGTGGTGGAGTTTCTAGTGTCCACATATTCAACCATATCTTCATCTATAAATCCTTCAAGATCAATATTAGAATTTCCAAAACATAAACAGTAATGACTAGTATCTTTGAGTTACCTTAAAATCCACTTTATTGCTTGCCAATATTGTTTTCCTGGATTGGAAAGGAATCTGCTCACTACTCCCACTAAATGTGTAATGAGTGGGCATGTACATACCATGGCTATTACAGAGAAAACTTCCTATGGCTTGGGGTGTACCACAAAAGACAGAGAAACCATAAAAATCAATCCCTTCCCAATATGCAAGAGAAATAAAACATCTAACACTAAGGGATCTCGAATCACACCTTGTTCTAGACGATTGAAGTATATCCCCATTGAGATTTTTCCATTCCTGCTTGTGTTAGAAATTTTCTCTCAACAACAGCAAACAAGACAAGAATGCTATATAATATGGTGTTAGACCTACTCTAGCATATATAATCAATAATGTATAATAAATTAAAAGCATCCATGGATTCAATATTCATTTAAATGCACATCATTGGACAGGAAAATATATTTCTATTAAGTAAATCAGAGATTACACAAGTGACAACCTCTGTCGGCACGTCTGTGAACCAGAGAAACTGAGTCCTCCACCTAGTCCTCCACCACATCAATCCTCCATCTCTCAATAGCAAGCTTACAAGCAAAGGAAAGCTTGGGAAGAACACAAAGTGCTCCAAGGGACAAAGGGATGCAGACTCAAGTACAAGCAAGTCACGACAACAATGGACTATAGTTTTCTTGCTCTTCAATTCCTCCCTTCGATGTATCCAAAGGGTTCCTTATATACTGCTCCAAAGGGGTAATGGAGGGTAAAATCCAAGTGATCTCGAGGCATATGGAAGGCCAAGAGACAAGTGACTCGGACACACATCAAGGAAAACTCCAAAACTATTTGGCATTTTGCACACATCCCGATGTATGCAGGTTTAAGGTCAATATTCATGTATATATGCGAGAAAGGGATTAAAAGTCACGTACATCAAATAACAGGTGTTTTAGGGATGATCTTGGAAACATCAAAGGTACAATATTGACCCATGGGGTCCAAAGAGTCTGCAGAGGGACAGGGAAGGCCATAAATGTGTGATCTACCATGTGTGCTAAAATTAGCGGTAACAGATGCCCCCTAATGTGTGAGGTCAGAGGGGTAACATGATGGCCAAAATACATTATAAATCCATCCTAGAAGTAGAGTGATGAAGAAATAGGTGGAAGAACCAGCCATCCAATAGTATAGTACAATAATAGCTCTCTACATATGACTGCAAATACATATAGTAGTCCCGGATACAGAAGAGTACAATGGCCATGAATAGGCATTATACAAAATATGACATGTGTGGTCATCGCCAAATATAATATATAATAGATCAGAATCCCCATGATGAAGATATACAAAGGATCAAGATCTCTATGAAACTTGAAGATATACAATGGACCAAGATCTCCATAATGGCTGAAGATATTTGACATGCACTGGAATCAAGTCATGAAAGCTGAAATCTCATGAACACTGGCATGATCAAGGAGGTAACATATGTGAAATGCCACCAATCTGGAAAGTCTTCTACACCAACCACTATTAGTACATGTCCTACTATTTGAATAGAGGTGTCAAGGTTGAACATAGTAGTCATTGTTTGATTACCGGTCATTGATGTATACCATTAATAGACGCGAGATCACCCACCAATAATGAAAATGGGAATCAAGGTAGTAGAGTGCAATCTAACAAGTGTGAATAGATGTGTTGAGGTCAAACACTTGAAAGAATCCATCGATCACGGGACATTGATGTATTCCCAAAAACTATCGATGGCGAGAGAACCTACCACTGATGATTGCAAGTCTCAAGGCACTCAAAGGACTCTAGACTCCTATCCTAGAATAAATGATCTGAAGTTGATGGGATAGAATCCGTTGGAAGGAGTAAATTAAGGCATCCCCCATCAACCAACACAAGGCACTCAACAATGCTACATAATGTGGAAGGACTCAAACAAGATGTGGACAAACCAGTAATAGTATCGGGAATGGCCGACATGCAAAGTCAAGACAATTGAAGAATGGAAGACTCATGCTTCTCCTTCAAACAAGAGCATAAAGGAAAATGGTGACTGAATGAAGGAAGCATAGACTTGATATACAAAACTGGGACATCTCTACGACACAGGAGGCATCAACAGAGGCTCCATAGGGACTGGAAGCTTAACTAGTTGGTGGAGATAAACTCAGAAAAACAAGTACAGCTCCGAAAGTCAAACTATTAACCCAACCAACGGATGTGATATACAATGCTATGTTCGATGAAAACATGAATCGACTGCTGGAAAATATAACATCTTTTCCTATCCATATTTTTTGTTTTTTTATTTTTTTGGGAATTTTTCAAATATTTTGAAAAGCTTGAAAAATAATAAAAGTGCTTTATAGTTACAAATATAGGAGTAGACGAGTTTTAAGGGGAAAACAAACTAGTTCCAAGCAACGGAACATACCTATGCTCAATGCAAGGAAACATGTGTAGGATAATGACACTTGAAGGAAAGTCCCCTCCTAGTAAAAAATGGAGAATCAAGCTGCAAAGGATATATAAAGGCTCTGCTTGGATAGATTTGAGACAATCTCGGGCTATATGGATGATAATCAAAGTCAGGAAAGCCAACATAAAGCTCAATAAGGTAAGAAAAACTCATGATAATGTAATTACAGCTTGACATATACAAGGGAGTCTCGGGGAAATGACCAACATAAAGATCAAGAGGAGTATGAAGCTCTTGCTCAAAGTCATGGCAGTACTATACAAAGGGCTCCCACACCCTAAAGGAGAAATGTTGGCATGGGAATCAAATGCAAAATAGGATCTAACTAGGGTACCCATGTCTAGGGAAACTCTACCCCTCGTATCATGTCACTTCTAAAAGAAGCAAGAAGGTTCCATGACACGATAGAATGGGTTTGTACCTAAGGTTAAGATGAAACGGTCATAAGGTTATGCAAAGTGCAAATGGATGTGAAGCCTAACCTATATGCTAGTTTAGACATAATACCTGAAATAGGCATCAATGGGTCAAAACCATGGTCAAAATGCACTCAAAATGGATTCCTACAACATCAAATTAGTTCAAACGGTCCAAAAATGGTTAGAAATGGTCAAAACTATAGAAAGTGAGTAAAAATTTCAAAAAAAATCTATAAAAAGTAAAAATTTAAAAATTTTCATACCATTTGAAATTTTTACTCAACAAAGTGCATTTGAGCTTAGAACTTCAAAAGCGAATTCCGTGAGCATCGTCGAGTGGAATCCTTCCCTGTTTGATCCAGGTAGATTCTCATGCTCTTCTCTTTCAATATCATGCAAATTTTTAAAAATTTCATGGTCTATTTTATTTTTTAAGACATTCAAACTTATGCATTTTGTCCCACATGAAAATCGAGCCTTTTTCTGTGTATAGGGATCACCATACGCAAAAAATGCATCGAAATCCACGTATTTGCACGGCTGTTTTGAGAACAATCGTATATAGGGCTGTAAATAAGGTTTTAAGGGGCAAAGATTGATCAAAAACTTGGTTTTTTGTGCAGGATGGTGCTAGAGTGGAGAGAAAGAGATCATGGTGATGTTGAGAAAGTTGTGCAAGGTGATATTATGTCTCAACAATCATTATGGGCATGTGGTTTGTACAAGTTTTGGTGTCTTGGTAGCTTGAGGGCCAAACCAAGACTACTCCAGCTACTAGTAGACTATTGGGATCCAGAGTCTGAAACATTTTAGATAGATGGGATGTCACTCAGCATTGAGGTTGAGGACATATATTTCATAATTGGTTTGTCCCGATGAGGAGAGATGGTGAACCTCTGATCTCGTGGGCCAGCAGGCGGGCTGACTGTAGATGAGTACATTGCGGTGTACTTCTTTTCGGATATGGAAAAGTTTGGGAGTCAAATATTGAGAAACTCTATTAAGATTCTGGGCCTGAAAGCCATACTTTTAAGATTCTGGGCCTGAAAGCCATACTTTTGGCGATTGCAGGGTTGGCTTCACTCCACCAGGCCTCGCAGACAATGATGTTCTATGCAGTAGAGTGCATGCGACCTATGGTATACGACTGGAGTAATACACTATTGAACAACATGAAACAACAACTCAGTGACTACAAGATGGGAAGGGTGAGGAAATTTGGGTTTGGCAGTATACTGAGCACGTTTTTCTTTGAGAAGGTGCCAAGGATAAGCCCTAGGGTAGACATTGCTCCACATAGAGTTAGGGATCTAGCCTAGCAATGCTCGGCAAATGTCATGCGTAGAATGGGAGGTGGCAGGGGGGCTAACCCCTACCTAGTAGACTTCTTTCCATGGTGGCGGAGACATATCGTCGCCATAGACGACTACCCCTATGCAGGGATAAACTTTCGTGGAGACCCAGATATGCCCCTACCACCAGGAGCAGCTTATGGTGACATAGGTAAAGAATCCAAAAACACACTTTTTAATTTTTGAATTATTTAATTTTTTGTGTTTTTTGATATATTGACTCGAAAGAAATGTTTTTGGTGTGACGAATCATAGTGACAACCTGTCATGTATATGCAGATGTAGGACCATGGCAGCCAGATGGATTCCCTCATCATTGACGGAGGGGAAGAGGAGGTGACACTATGGGTGCGTATGCGGAGCAAATGCTCCAAAGCATCCAGACGAATTTTGTTTGTTTGACACACAGGGTACCCATGGCACAAGTCGAGGACTTTCCTGAGGCCATGCAGCTCTAGGTGGTTGGTGTACCATGAGCCACTACTACATTTTGATCCAAAATCTGACGGTTACTTCCGACGGCGGGTGGATTTTTTCTTTTAAACCTACCAAAAATCACCAAGATATTTTTTTTTTTGTAAATGTGGTCACACACGTCGGTTAAGCGATGGATATTGTCATAACCGTCGCTTAACCGACGGCGCGTTGGTCAAAAAGGTCATTCAAACAACCAAAGAAAAGACAAAAGTCACAAAGGGCGCGGAACCGTCGCTTAACTGACAACACGTTAGTAAAAAAAACACCAAAAGTCACATAGGGCGCGTGGGAACCATCCATTTTCTCAATGGATTCTGTTCTTCTTCTTTTCATTTTGTATGTATGCGATCCTATGCAGAATTCAGCTTGAAAATATAACTAGCACAGCCTCATTTACACCCGGTATGATATGCGCCGAACCCATCTTGATATGTTGGTCATTTGTGTTAATTTGAGGTTACCATTTGATATGTGTTGAACCTGCATCTGCATCCCACAGCACTCCTCCAGGCTATTGCTGCCATGGAAGCTCAGCTTGGGGAGCCATTACGTGATGACGGCCCTATCCTTGGCGTTGAATTTGATCAACTTCCCCGT